>CAJPIZ010003720.1:0-11285 GCA_905368565.1 Medioppia subpectinata
AATATATATATTTTTAGTACTCTTTTTTTAGATATACAGTGCAGATGTGTTTTGCGTCTATTTTTCTTCAAACAAAACAATAATATGAAATTCTAGACCTCTCTCTCTCTCTCTCTCTCTCTCTCTCTCTCTAAACACGCAACCAATTGGTCAATAAATTTCTTAATGTTTTATTAATCAGTTGTTTAACTCGTTTATTAAATATTTGCAATTTTATTAAATTAAAATCAATGCCGAAACTATAATAACAATTGAATGCCAGTAAATATTCAATATTAACTAACTTAATATACTATGTAATATCTTTATATCTTGCAATGACATTATATTTAAAATATATTGTTGTTTATTCGGGACGTAGACATGAGCTCGAAAGTCAAAATCTAGAAAAACACAACATTTAAAAAGTTATAAATTGAAAATATATTATTTTAATAGAGTATTTTTAGTTACACATTTTAGTTCTATATTTTAAGTTTTTAATACAACACAAAAACAGTTTTATATCGTAATTAAAAGTTAAACCAATGAGCAATTTCATTAAGATAATTATATAAAGTGAGATTATTGCGTGAATTAATAATATTTTGTAATTTTTGTTCATCTAATTCTTTATTTCTTATGTTTGATGTATTTAGAGCTCTATTAAATTTAGTAATTAAGGTAATATCTCATATTAAACATGCTGTAACATCAATTTACTCACTTTCGATCTGATATCTTTCGAAATTTTGATTTCGAGCTCATGTCATTCTCCCGTTTATTCAGCCTAATGTTGTTTTTATGCATTAGTTTTAGGTATTATTCATAAATGTTTAATACATTTATATATTTTTAAAAATGCAAATCTTTGAATCCATTTGTCTTCAAAATATGTAATTCATGACAAAAACACAGAATCGAGTCGAAAGACCGTCGGCTTTATGTTATTATTACACAAATTAAATTCTCTTTCGTATGTTTTTGACTTTCAATTATAAAAATATAATTTTTTTAAACAATAAAAAAGAAATATAGTTTTGCAACCAAAAACTACTGTATTTATAATTCCCATATTTTAATCTAACATTTACTTCAATACTTTAATGAATGAGATATTTATTATTCAAATGAATTGTGAATTCTGTTCAAATCAAACTAATTGTTCACTTTTATCAAAAGTAATGCTATTTTCAGTTAATTTCGTGTTTGAAATATTTTATTGGCATTAATTAATATTAATCGACTTGAATTATATGAATACAGATATTCTAGTATTTAATAATTTAAATAAATAATTAATTCTCAGCCAATTTATAGTATACAGTACTGTATATGATGTCAAATTTATAGTATATTATAAGTTATATATTATCGCAGTTCAGAATTTATTGATTTGAAAATATGAAAAATTTCACTATATTTTACAAGTTATATAAAACTACTATAAGAACAGTACAGTTATAAATATGTTATTATAAATGTTTTCTCTAATAATTCTTGTTTCAATTTAAGGCTTCAAAAAACTTTAAGTCTCATCTAAATTATTGCTTTCGAAGAAATATTTCTTTTTATATTTTGTGAGTTAGAGAAGCGAGAGACAGGAGAGGGAGAGATGGAGAGAGAGAGAGAGAGAGAGAGAGAGAGCCAAAGATGTATTGTATTGTGGGTTCAACTCAGTAAGAGTGAGGCATTCATACAAATGTTGTGTTGTTTAGTGCAACGAATTTTATATCTAATATTATTTCTATTCATGTTTGGTATAAAGAATTGAAAAATAGGCAAAAATAAAATAATAAATTTTGTTTTAAAAAGAATATTATAGTTGTTTTAAAAGTTTTTTATCAAATTTTCTCTATATTTTCATTATAGCTCTTCTATTCTTTTCCTTTAATATTAACAGTATTTTTATTTCTAAAAAAGAAGAGAAAATTCTCTCTCTTTGTATAATATATATATTTTTAGTACTCTTTTTGTTAGATATACAGTGCAGATGTGTTTTGCGTCTATTTTTCTTCAAACAAAACAATAATATGAAATTCTAGACCTCTCTCTCTCTCTCTCTCTCTCTCTCTCTCTCCGACCGTCTATCCCTCTATCCATCCCTCTCTTTCTAACTATCTTTCGCTGGTTTTTAGACTTTTTTCATGAGAAAAGAGTCAAACAAAGAGGCGGTGAAGCGAAATGGTATGAAAGTGAAGGCGAGAGCACAACAGTATATCAAACGTTTCACAACCACTGCTTTCTATACAATATCCTAACATAAGACGAGAATAGTCTGAGAAGAGACACAAACACAACCCGTATTCCTCTCTTCTATTGCTGTCTCTATTTAAACGAAAACGATATAAAAATTGAAACGAATATTTGGGACGAAAGAAATGTGTGACTATTTTGAGGCTATAATTGCAGGAAATACACGACAGAAAACACAATGAACTCGTATTAGAGTTATTACCCGTAAAATATTTCACTACAATTCGCTTTCAAATTAATGGTCTGTACTGTATATCAAAATTAAAAATCGATATAAAATCAAAAACAACTTTTATTCTTATGTTTTATTGTATGTATTGTTATTATCTTCCATAAGAGGTTTATTTGAATTTTATTGAAAAGTTTGGTTTATTTGTTAAATCTGTTACTAATTACACATTTCTATAAAATGATTGCATAAATCCATTTAAAAACAACAAAATATGCAATAAATGTCATATAATTTTAAATTCAAGAAGATTTTAATAGTTTAATTAAAAGTTAAATGTTAATTGTATATAATAAAAATTTTCTTTATAGATGCTTTGCTTTATTTATTAAAGATGCAAATTGAGATTTTGTTTACCGAATTCAATATAATCAGTAATATATTAAATTTGTAAATTCAGTTTTATTTTATATTCAAATTAAAGTATATTAACAAATATTATTTAACTAGAAATAACATTACTATAAAATAGTATAAATTTAATCACTTTAATTTACTTTAATAACAAATTTATTCAATTTATAAACTCAAAAAACCCATTACAAGAAACAATAAAAACAATTAGTTTAATAAATATATGTTAGACAATAGATTAGTCTCAACCGAAACACAGCTCAGATCTAACCCTAATTTTCTTCTTAATGGTAGCCATCAATTGCATCGATATATTTGTTTTCCAGAAACAATGGCATAATTTTGGATCTGTTTTAAAGGCAAACAAAAATTTAATGAATCGACAAAAACAGAGTTTTTTCAGAGAAATTTCTTAGAAACCCAATTGAAGTCTGAAATCAGAGTTAATATAAACAAAAAAGAGAAACCCATTTATTTTTATATATGATCTCAAAAGCAAATTTGTGCGAATAAAGGCATACCTTATAGGTATTAGTATAGCTATAATGATAGGGAATGCCATTTGAACGTAAGCCCAGGGGGCGAATCCAAAGAAGCACAGGACTGCCAATTGAATTAATTGGACAAAAGTAAAGATATGGATCTTTCTCTGAGGACATCGACGGACGTAATGATTTGGCGGATAAGAAGACTAGAGTTTTGCACAACGAAAATACAAGAAAAAAACACAATATTAGATGTGATTTATAAATGTTTGCGAAGAAAAAAAATCTCATCAAATAATAATTTTATTAATGATATCTTTTTGGTTAACATTTATAGTTATTTTGTTGTTTTCCAATAATATATTATATATTACTTGTTCGGTAATGAAGAGCAGAATTCGGTCGAAGAATGAGTTCTCTCGGAGGGAAGCGATGGCACAGTAGAGGAAGAGTCCGTTCAGCACTGATGTGGGAATATAGTCGAGTGGATGCGGTATTAGGAGTAGTGATAATCCAATTAACGCGTGGATTGCGAGTCCAGTGACTCGGGTCTCGCGGGCGTTGATAACGACGTCCCGAACGCAGCCCTCGTGTGAGCGGCGCTCGACGTCAGCCAAACTGCGGGCGTGAAGGGGAGAGTGAGGGAGGATTCCGTGCATCCATGGAAAGCCCATTACAGACAGAAATGCGTTCAGTATTCCCACAACCATTAGATCCCAATGGTATGCACTGCCCTTCTTTAGCTTATTATTGGGATTATTAACCATCGCTGCGGATATGTTCTGATCCATATAGAAGAGCAACGATAGAGCAAAGCCCAGAACCATCGACACGAATACCGACCCAACCGTTAGACTCCTGAACGATGGCCTCTCAAACTCGAAGCCAGCGCTGAATTTGAAGGGTTCGGCTGTTATTGTTGTGTAGTTGTGGTGACAAAACAGTGGATACAACAAATGTATTAATGCTTTGATATACTTTATATATGGTGTATATATACAGTAATTTATATTAATTGTTTGTCTAATTTAAAGCAATAAACAATTGCTTTTTTGGTATTTGTTTTGCGTTTGCGATCAAGAATTAAGATATAAATTATCAGATATTCTGTACCTTTGATGTCACTGAAGAGGAAAGAGCCGACAAAACTGAATGTAATGACGGCGAGTGGGAGGGCATAATCGGTCAACATTTCTCGCTTATTGCCATTCAAGTAGGGCCTAACAAATCGACCATTTTATTAATAGACAGCAAAATAATGATTTTTTTGTTATTTCTAATACTCAATATATTCTTAGAAAGAAATAATATATATATCTTATGTGTGTTTTTTTCTGTCAATAATCCCCAAAAACTCACGTTTTGTTGAAGTTATAGAGAAAGAGGGCTAACCATACCGTTGCCAACATTAGGAATAAAAATAATACACTGTTCTGTTGAGCGCATTCACGAGTGCTATTCATCGCTTCATTATTAGGAGTAATATTGCATTCACTCACACAATAGTGGGCATTGAAATCTATGGTTCAGACAATTGTTTTGTTAGTAATTTTATTAATAGTTTATATAATATATCATTTAATATAAATCTTTATCTACATTTATTTAGGGATAACTAAATGAATGAATGGTTTGAATTCAATCCGAAAGTCACTTTTTGCTGTACACTTACTCTTCACGCAGTCTTTAATGGCATCGACGCTGAATGCGAAGAATATGAACAATGAGAATATCTCTTCGGTAGATCTGGTACACCATCTCATGAGGACAGACACGTCAAAGAGGGCGTACAACACAACAAACAATGCATTCCAGAGCCCAACGCAGGCAAACATATCGTAAAAATCGACACCGAAGTCACCGGAGATGTCGTAAACCACTTTCGTGTAGAGACATAACGGAGCGGTTGTCATAATGAGGACCAGAGGCTGTCCGCCAAACAGTGCGAACACAAAACCGCCGATAGTTTGGCCGACGAGAGCACGTCTGGTGTCAATCTTGCCGTCAGTGTTCTTGTCGTCCAACACTCCGAACGCAATACACGGAAGAATACACGCAAAGTATAGCGATATTGTGGCCGACAGTGTCTTATGTATAGTCTTCGGACCCGTAAAACCTGTCATTTCAATGGCATTATCAGACACTCGATCAATAAGTTTACGGCAAATAGTAATTTAAACAAAAAGCACACTCTTCTATGATTTGATCAATAAATTAGACATAAAAATATATAGGAGTATAAAAAGTATGACTGAAAATATCGTTCAAATGAAATATATTTTGTATTTTTAAGGATTCATATCCACTAAAAGCATTGGTAAAAATTTATGTTAAAAGTCTCGACACAAATAGTGAGACATTAGTTCAGAGCATTCAATAGTGTTTGCGATAAAACTATTCTTGAAATACATTTATGTTTTTTGTTATTTTGTCGATACTTTCAAAGAATTTTTTGAGAGAAATTTAAGTTTATTACACAAAAAAGTGTTTAGAAAATGCATCAAAACATAACATAATGGGACAGACCGTCGACATAATCACTCCAATAGTATTGAGTTCTTCGCCTCAGATTCTCGACGATTCCCTTTCCGAAAGTGAACCCAAGTTTTGGCTATAAATTAACAAATAATATGAAAATGTTTTCTTAATTAAGAGAAAAAAGTTGTTTAAATGAATATTGATTGAAAACCTCTTTTTCACTGAATTGTCGCACAAAATCTGTCTTTAAAAATGCGTTTTCAGACAAATAATGGGCTCTTTTCTCAATTAATTCAATGAATTGTTGTTTATTTGTGGCATTCATGAGCTTTTGTCTGAAGTTGAGGTCAGCAAAAATGGTAGCGAACGTACGGCTGAGCTCTTTGGCATTTTTTGTCTCTTTCTATGCAAACCATTAAAATTATTTATAAATTACAGAATTATTGGCATTACTTTATGTGTTATGCAATGTATTCTCAATTGAATTTAATGATTGAGATATTTTGAATGTGTCGGCAAAATACAAGCAAAACACACAATAATGTATACCTCATTGACTGGAGTTAACACAACGATCACAAATGTTATATCGTGTGAAGTAATGCCCAGATTTGTCGGATGTGTTAATCTGGCGATACATACGCGCCGTTTGGACAGCGAAGGCACTGAACAACTAATTGCAAATTTTAAGGAAATATAAACCTATTGTTTAATATTAATGTCGCCTAAAGTTATAAGTGGTTTTACTGAGTGCAGAGCCAGGACTGGTTGTACTCGTAGTGTTCATCCGATGACAGATATATGCCTTGAATTGTATTTTTCAAGAGTTGATTCCCTTCAGCAAAGAGAGCCTCTTTCGCATCATTTATGTTATCAACGCTTTCCTTATCTGTTATGAGCTAAATATAGAAAACAGAAATCAATGAATGAAAATAAAAAACTAATTTAACTTAAAATAGAAAAATATTGAAAACTGAAGAGAAGAGTAATTCATTTCATATATAAAAGAGATTTGACGTCAAATAATACAAAAACAATTTATTTTTTCTGATAACAAAATTAATCAAAATTAAATAAAATCTACTAATTTGTCTATAAATGACAGCACAAACAATTCACACATGCATTGAAATATTATTAATACAAAAATTGATATTATATTTGTTGTGATTTTCAATCACAGAATTTGCAATCGTTTTGCAATTACTTTAATATAATGCTACTATTTTTAGCCGCTTTAAAACTTATGTAACAAAAATTTTCACTGACAATGCATTTGAATCTCAATGACAAACTTTTTTATCGACAATTTTTACTGTCTTTGCGATTGTTTTCATATTTATTGATAAATAAGTAGAAGAATCCATAGTTTTTATAGCTTTTTGACTGTATTTGAGATATTTGAATCTCAATGACAAACTTTTTTATCGACAATTTTTACTGTCTTTGCGATTGTTTTCATATTTATTGATAAATAAGTAGAAGAATCCATAGTTTTTTTTATAGCTTTTTGACTGTATTTGAGATCAAATATCAATAATCGTTTCACTTTAGTCGCTATCCTATTGTAAGATAATCTAAACTAAAATACTATTAAATGCTCTTTTAAAACATCCGTAACTATTGGACAGAAAAATGAGACTATTTTTTGGCAATGTTTTTAACCCATAAAACACTAGAAAATAAAACAATAAAATAAATGTTTCTTAACAACAATTCGCAGTAAAAAGTTTGTGATCTAATAATGAAATAAATGTTATTCAAGAGTGAAATGAATGCCCTATTCGTCGGAATGACATGACATTAGCCTAAGTGTTGTTATATTTATAGAAATGTTAATCTAATTTCTCACTACACATATACAATGCCTCCGTTTTTTCCGTCACTGAATATATAAATTAAATAAATTTATGTAAATCTAATCAAAAACTTTTTATTCACTCATTGAGTGTGCGGTCGAAATAACTCAGTTTCATATATCATATAGTATTTCCAAAATCACATGTATTGACAGGAATTTCAAGGAATCGTAGGGATTGATTTTTTACATTCATCATTTTACTTTTCTCAATTGAACTTGATCATATTCTTAGCAAATGGATTAATTTACTTAACAGATAATGCATTAAGAAATAAAACAATACAAATGTCATGCTATTGTGAAAATTAAATGCATAAAATACTTAGCTAACGGAATTTGAAAATAATAATTTTAACAAGGTTTCATATTAGATTGTATCAAGTTAATTTGGGCCTATTTAAGTAAGTAATAAAGTTATTTCTCCACAAAATAGTTTTCAAAAAATTGAGTCAAATCTCATTTCGTAAAAAATAAAAGTTGGATGAGTTGACAACATTATGTAATATATTATGTGGTTTTATATGAGTCATATAATATGACTTACGGAAAACATTTGATCAATAATTGATTGTAAATTGAATTCTCGACAGTCGAGCAAAACACAAGAGTCGGACACAAATAGCTGGACATCCCTTTGAGGCCGAAATTCTGAGACAAAGTATTCATATATCATATAGTATTTCCAAAATCACATGTATTGACAGGAATTTCAAGGAATCGTAGGGATTGATTTTTTACATTCATCATTTTACTTTTCTCAATTGAACTTGATCATATTCTTAGCAAATTGATTAATTTACTTAACAGATAATGCATTAAGAAATAAAACAATACAAATGTCATGCTATTGTAAAAATTAAATGCATAAAATACTTAGCTAACGGAGTTTGAAAATAATAATTTTAACAAGGTTTCATATTAAATTGTATCAAGTTAATTTGGGCCTATTTAAGTAAGTAATAAAATTATTTATCCACAAAATAGTTTTCAAAAGATTGAGTCAAATCTCATTTCGTAAAAAATAAAAGTTGGATGAGTTGACAACATTATGTAATATATTATGTGGTTTTATATGAGTCATATGATATGACTTACGGAAAACATTTGATCAATAATTGATTGTAAATTGAATTCTCGACAGTCGAGCAAAACACAAGAGTCGGACACAAATAGCTGGACATCCCTTTGAGGCCGAAATTCTGAGACAAAGTCTTTCCGTTTGAGTACTTGTACTTCAGTAGTGATGAGTGACTCGTATTTGTCTAAATCCATACATTCGTCGCTTTCGTCCACATCTTTGCTCTCCTCTGAAAAGGAAAATGCATTACTTCTACGCCGACCCCCACTCACAGGCGGCGGAGCTATGAAGTCGTCCCTCAACTCTATCACCGATACATTAAATTTGTTTTCCTTTTTTCCGTTATTATTAATGAATTCATTTTGCATTTCATTGAGTATTTTATTATCCATTTATAATGATTGCGAAACATAAATCGTGTTAAATATATTTTGATTAATTACAAAATAAATAACAATAATTAATACAGTTTGAAATTCAAAAATGCAATTCTTGTCAAAAAAAACAACTGAAATCTTAATTTAAAACTCAGATATTAATAACTTATAAATGGAGTATAATTTTGCTTAAAAGCATGTGTTGTGGTAATGTTTGAAAAGTGATAACACTTTTATAATTTAATAATACAATTAATGGCTTAATTATGTGATTTTATACTTTATTGCTTTTTTATCAGTATTTGGTTTAAAGTTTATGACAATTACAATGAAATATTTGCCCTTTATTTTTGATGTTATACAGGGGGGTTGTTAAGATTATTCTTATACATTTACCATATTTTCATAAACTGGCAATAATTGACATTTATAGATGAATTTAATGTATTTAATTAACATTTCACTTCAAAGGTTAGTCTACAATATAAGGTGCCATACAATCTGATGTGATTTACATTAATGGCCATTAATACCATGTATACAATAATAAAGTCATAAAACTGATGATGACATTTAACTTACATGTTTGTGTCAATATTTGTTTGTTAATTAGTGTATATAATTTATAAAATAATAAATAATAACTCGTGGATGTTTTCTATTTTAAAAATATAATTCTTGGTAATTTGGAATATTTTATTTTACATTTATTTATTAAATTATATCCCATTATACATGACTAGTATTGGGAGTAAAATAATCAGGGCCAATATGATGAACCATATCAAAGGAATTTTACATTGACTATCATTGAAAATATGTAAACTACCGGCTCATACATGTACTGATCCTGAATTGTGTATGTTTTACATACTGTTCATGACTTTATAACTTTCAATTCCAGAAGTGTTGGAAAAGTAAACTATTTCTATACCCTTTGCCCTTAAAATCCAAACCACCAATAATTGTTTGGACAAATAAACAACCATTAACAAACAATTATGATTTAAAAACTATACGAAATACTTCCAACCCTTTACCCTTTTATTGTGTCATTTATGATCAAAATCATGTGTCACTCATCTCTTCAATACATAAGACACAAAACAAACACCAATAAAATATTTCGTTAATAACAATGTTTGCAAGAATTTTCAATAATAATAAACCTATAAAATTATAGTTATGTCTGACTTATAAGTTATAACTACATCCATTTGAAAATTATTTTAAATATTAATATTTTTTTCACATAAACCATTTTATGAAAACTTTATGATGTTTTGATACAATGTTATTTAATAATAATTAATAATTGCCAAATTAATGTAATTTTATTCCTCGAGTTAAACGCTAATAAAAGCAATTTTTACTAAAATTTCAGTGTTTTATACAGAATAAGGAAAAATGCTAAAAATACTTTTAATTATCGTATGATATATTGTGTTATATTATATAATATAATAGGACTAAAAATTAAACAGTATTATGATATCAAATATCAGATAACAAATTATATAATTAATCGCTCAATAATTATAACGCTTTAACAAATATGTTTTGATTAAAAATAAACAATCGATAACATTTAAAAAATATTTTTTGTTGGCGAACCACTTGTTTGAGATTTTTACAACTAGGTTCCAAACGCACACAGAATATGTGTTATACTGTAGTGTAATGTGTTGTTAGTGTAGTTTAGGGCCAAAAAGTAAGCTCTCAATCGTTACTCTCATATCTGATTGAAAACACCGGAAGGGTTTGTAAACAGGAATCACAGCATTAGAAAAGCGACACAACAATAGAGGCAGTGATGTTATGTCAAACTAAAATTAAAATGCTACAATTCCATGTAACAACATGGTTTAAATCGTATTGATCATGATAAACATTCTGTGTCAGTCGTATTTTATTAAAGCATTTAATTTATTTTATTGTCAACAGAAATACACAATATTTGACAATTTTATTTAATATAAATATTCACCAAATTTTGTAGAAAGTTAACAATTTTAAGTTCCGATCAATGAATAAAAGAATGAAAATTTATAAATATATTTGAGATAATGTTTATTAAATTGTTAGGAAATGAATTAAATCATTGCCTTTTGATTGCATTGAATAAGTATTTCTATTAATTTAGAGTAATATCAAAATTACGTTAAGACAAAACGTTGACTTTAACTCG
>CAJPIZ010003721.1:0-11283 GCA_905368565.1 Medioppia subpectinata
GGAGAGCAATGATTTGAGTCGGAATTTCCCGCTTCTTCTCATCTGTCACTTCATTTCTATTCAATTCAATTGATTCAATACTTGCGATAAATGAGCATATTTTTCAAACATATATAGCATGTGTGATCTTTTTATTATAATATTTATTAGTTATATAACGTTATACTTTATATGAAATACAGTATTATTACTGAGTCGTTGCAGTTTGACTGACATCTTAACAATAAAAATGCTTTATTAATAAATTCTTAACTATTTCTAAGTTATTACATATTTTAACACTAATATATCGCTAGTTCTCAAACAAAACTATGATATTATACTTATATTATACTTATTATACAATTAATAATAATTTCAATGAATATCACAATAAGACTAATAAAAACATTACTGAATTAATAGACTTTAACTTCAATGCAATCGTTTAATAAGAAATCAAATACAGTATATAATAGTTGTTTAAATAGTTTTTGCCAAAACATAAAAACCTAAACAACACGACATGTATGGGAAGGGGAGAAAAGTTTACGGTTTAAGTGCTTTTCACTAAATGTATAGGTTTTCCATTTCCCATTCGGACCGGATATCCAACAGTCATACCTCCCGCCGCCGGACAGTTCGGGTGAGTGTCTCGTTAATGAGTGCCTATTATTATAATTATTACTATTTATTATGATTTGCGACGCGTTTTATGAATCAAAACTACGATTATAATTATATTATAATTAATTGGCACTAATTATGGCATAATTCATAACATAAAATGTCGAGTCATTAAAGTGTGGAAAATGAGAGTGTTTTTCAAAATTGAATATATATTTTGTTGTTGTGTTCACTAAAAAACTGTTATTAACTGTAATTCAATCAATTGTACAGAATATGTGGAAAAATGCCAATTCTTTGCCTCTTATACGAAGAATTTTAATTAGATTTATATATACACTGAATATATATTCAATAAAGAGAAGTAAAATACTTGTTATCTCTGTTTATTAAAAATAATGCCACCATTTATTGGTCTATAATTTTGCGAGTTTTTTGTTTTATAAATTAAAATTTGATTTTTATTGCAATTATTTCCACTCTTTCGACGCCGAATAGCTTACCATTCAATATATACTTCACTTATTCTCTTAATTGTCTTTTGGTATTCTCCGTTGATTTTGGCAGAAATATACATTCATTTTGTTGTCATTTTATCTCTAGTTTTCGTAATTAAATTAATTGTTGCGATTGTTATATGAATAACAATCATATTAACTTTCAATATGTTTCTGTAGGTAAAATTAGCATTACGCTTACTCTTCATATACGTCATTTACAGGCTTTCTCATAGCGTAGCTGATATACACTCCGGTTGGTATTTGTGCTCAAAATGAAAAGCGATATATGTCAAACCCTTTTGCAATCATTTACGTCAACAAAGAGTTTTTGGTTTCATTTGTACGCTCTTTAAGACCTCAACATTTGGTAAAGACATAGCAAAGCATTATTTAAATTCATTTAACGAAATGATATTTTAATTTTTAGACATGTTTTTAGTGGAGGTTTAGGATAAGTAATTCTTAAGTAATTTAGTTATCATTAGTTAGAGAATATTAAGTCAATTGATATTTAATAGGTATAAAACTGATGCAATTGTTTACTCAAAACTCTATCGAAGGCTTAAATGACAATAAAAATAAAAGACAATAAGATTTGTGCCTCCGATCGACACGAATAGCCACTTCTACTCATTATTAGCTTTTATTTCATAACTTATATAACAGACAATAATAGGAAAGTATATGGAAATGGAAATCAATTGAATGACTCTCTTGAGAGCGCCTATAACTGTAGTGCCGGACAATCATATAAAAAGTCAATTGAGTCAATGATAAATGTAATAAAATGATTGACTATTATGTTTAACATGTTCTTCACGTTTGGGTCCACTTTTAAAAGTCTTATTCCACTCAATGAAACACAAACTATACATATATTTTATATATAAGTTATTTAATCTATTGAATGAATTGTGACTTATTTTTCTTAATTTCAATCCAAAGAGTGTTTTTAAAAAAGTTTGCTTTAATTTTGAACTTTATTTTAAGTGTTTTGCAATTTTTATCGAAACAATGTTTTCATTAATTTTAAAAACAATTTTTGGCGTTTTGTGCCTTTTTATGCATTATTAATATATATTTCATTTTTCATAACTGGTGTCATATTTTATATGAAATACAATATTTCTTTTGATTGCTTTTGTTCTTTATATAGATTCCTATATTCGCAAAATTTATTCATTGAATAGAAAAGCGATCAAGATTAATTAAATTGAGATTTATTTTATATATATGTTGTTTATAACTGAATTACCGAATCTGCGAACCCAATAGTTTTGGCTATAATTGCAATGAATTGTTTGTATAGAGAGTTCTGAGAAATATTTATGCGAAAAATAAGTTATAATTTATCAAAATTGTTGTGCCTTAAGAACCATAGGTTTCAGGAGTAAAGGGAAAGTCTAGTTATGTCGAGTGATTAATCACATATTGAATAACACAAATTCTTAATTATCAGAATCGCGTTTAAAGACTTAATTTTATAATCAATTTAGACTTTAATTTATGGATTTGTTGTGTTTTCCAAAGAGAATGTCTCCGAAAAATATACATAATATCTTTGAACGGCATTTATAAATGACATTCTTTTCTCAGATAATCATTTATTTTCTAATTGTATTTAAAATTTCAAAAACTATAAGTACAGTATCCGCGCCATCAATTCAGGACCCCTCTCTCCGTCCGTCTCTCTCTCTCTCTCTCTCTCTCTCTCTCTCTCTGAATTTTGATAAATTATAACTTATTTTTCGCATAAATATTTCTCAGAACTCTCTCTCGCACGCGAACGGTTCAAGTCGTGGCGTTTTGTCTATTTTGAATGCAAAGTCATTAACCACTGAAAGATCAAAAGCAAATGCAATGTTTGACTGTTTCTGTGTCTCTCTATTCCTCTCCTGTCGTACAAACGTGTCATTAATTCTCTCTTTTTTAAAAACTTTTCTTCTTATTCTGTTTATCATTAGTAGTGCTTCTGATGTTCACTAAAGCCCTCACTTCTCATCAACTCTTGTGTCAAGTGCTTAGAAACTGTTTTCAATCGGTAGTCAACAGAAAAAATACACATAAATATATAGATTTAAATCTTTTTGTCAACAAATAATTGAATTAATAGAAGGTGACAATCCATAGACACACCAATGATTGATTAAGCTTTTTATATGTCATTATCAACACTATTATTGTTATCCAATACACCACTCATTCACCTCTTTCTTCAGGTCCACCCTTTCTCGCAGTTGTCTTAGATTTGATTACAAACACAATCAGAAAAAACCAATTCGTTTGACACTTAAATGTTTTGCAGGACTTTCGCACTTCTCTAACAATATTAGAAACAAATCCCATTTATTTGTCCCTTAATTCAAATATAAACTCGTCGTTAATGCGATAAACGAGACTTAAATGCAATGTATTTTTCATTAGTTAAAAATTCTTGCACTCATTTATCAAATGAGAAATTAAATTATATAAAAATGATTGGGTTTTTTGTGTTTGCGCTATAATTATACGAATTGTTATTCAAAATTAAATTATTAATGAATTCCGAAACGAAATAAAGAAACAAATTCTTAATCTATATTTTGCGCCTTCTTTACTCTTTATTAATCACTTTACGTTACTTAAGAGCCAAACAAAACAAATATTATTTAAGACAAGTGTTAAAAGGGGATTTTTCGCATTAGAATTTTTATTTCAACACAAAGTGTGAGTTATTTTTATATTTGTTTAAAAATGCGTTTTTTGTGTGTTGTTTATATGTTTTCACTGCTATTTGTGTTCATATGGTTTGATGTCATTTAAATGTGTGAACAAATATCGATCCCAACCAAAAAGCCTGAATATTGAGCGCACTTTTCATTTAAACAATACATGTATTGAGAAAACTATCGTAAAATATAATATACTTTATTCGTAATCCATTTCTTACAGTATTATATCCTCCAATAAAAGTCATTTTTCAATACTTTTCACTGTTTTTCCACTATTTGTCAAAATAAGTGTCAAAATTAGTTGGTTTTTGATTATTATCTTAAGTTAAAATGACTGATCGCTGCAAACATTACATTTCAATAGACTTTACGAAATAATTTGGAGAATATTTTTTGCTTTTCAATGTTCACCAATTCATACATCACTTTACGATCAAAACTATTGCCTAAGTTTTCAATTTCATTATTTGTTTATCGAATATAAACATTAAATATATAAATATTTGAACAAAATATTGAGGAAATTACGTGAATCTTAAAAAAAAGTTGTTTTTACTTTCGAAAGGAGTTATTTTACACTAAAATAAAGTTTATGCCCAGAATTGAGACAAATATCAATGAATTATTTATCGCAAACCATCAATTGGTGTACAGATTTGTATTGACTATCATTGCAGTCAATGCTTGTCTTTTGGCTGTTTTTTGTTATTCTGTTTTTAATCACTTTTCGTGAATTTGGCATTTGAAAAGAGGGGAAGGGTATGTACAGCACAACAAATCCAAAAATACAAAACCGTTTTTGATAAATTTGTTGATAATATATGACATAAACTAAAGAATAATTTGAATTGCATTAAAGTTAAAGCCTATTAATTCAGTAATGTTTTTATTAGTCTTATTGTGATATTCATTGAAATTATTATTGTATAATAAGTATAATATCATAGTTTAGTTTGAGAACTAGTGATATATTAGTGTTAAAATATGTAATAACTTAGAAATAGTTAAGAATTTATTAATAAAGCATTTTTATTGTTAAGATGTCAGTCAAACTTCAACGACTCAGTAATAATACTATATTTCATATACAGTATAACGTTATATAACTAATAAATATTATAATAAAAATATCACACATGCTATATATGTTTGAAAAATATGCTCATTTATCGCAAGTATTGAATCAATTGAATTGAATAGAAATGAAGTGACAGATGAGAAGAAGCGGGAAATTCCGACTCAAATCATTGCTCTCCTGACAAGAAATCTTTGGGAATGAAAATGAGAGGGAATTGTAAAAAATGTCTGAGATTTGCCTCTGAGTTGACAATATTGGAAAAGCGATACAACTTTTGATAGACATAACGTTTAGTGTTAAAGAGCTGTCATTTCATTCACAACCAGTTGTCTTCCAAGTGAAGCCATTTCTTAACGAGTATTGCCTTATATTTTGGGGAATATTCTGTAAATACGGAGTGAAAAACTGTTTGACATAAACTTATTTTGCAAACGGTTTACTATTTTCATAGAAGAACTAAATATTANAGGGAATTGTAAAAAATGTCTGAGATTTGCCTCTGAGTTGACAATATTGGAAAAGCGATACAACTTTTGATAGACATAACGTTTAGTGTTAAAGAGCTGTCATTTCATTCACAACCAGTTGTCTTCCAAGTGAAGCCATTTCTTAACGAGTATTGCCTTATATTTTGGGGAATATTCTGTAAATACGGAGTGAAAAACTGTTTGACATAAACTTGTTTTGCAAACGGTTTACTATTTTCATAGAAGAACTAAATATTATTGGAGACTATTTTTGATATAATGAGCACTTCATGGATAGCATGAATAAATATAAGATAAAATGAATAGATATAGAGATGAGTGGGAGAGCGAGAGAGAGAGAGAGAGAGAGAGAGAGAGAGAGAATTCACACCAAATGTCAAAGACTTTATTTCCGTTTAACATTTTGTTTACATTCTATGAATAATTAGAGATTGAATTGATATATATTTATGTAATAATTATAGATAACATTTATTTTGTTGTATGAGAGGACTGGGAGTCGGCCTTTCAGTCAAGCCTTTGCATAAACTCAATATTAAAACAAATCCCATTTCATGTGATATTGAATTTTATTATATTAAAGGATAAAAGCATTTATTTTATGTTATTTTATAAAATAAAATGTATAAACAGTTTTGTGTGCAATATATTAATGTAAGCATTAAGAGATGCACAGAATATGTGATCATAACTGTGCCCTCCGGTAGAGTACATGTTTTCTATGTGTTCCTCATTATAAGTGATATGCGTTGGGAATCATGGGATGGGATGTCAAGGATGTATGGGATGTGAAGCTATTTGTTTGAAGCAATATTCAAATTACATGATTAGAGCGCTTAATATATAAATATTTTTGCATAAACTATAAATTAATAGACGATTTAAGTGTCATATCTTTGCATATAGTGTTTGATTTACAATTTAATTTGCGCTTTCCTTTCACTCCTACTAATGAATGCCTTTCGTCTTAAACGACGGGTATTTATAAACGACTTGTTTATTGAAGAGACCATTAAAAAGGCTCACAAGACTATAAAAACCGATTCATTTTTAGAGTCAATTTTAGAGCCAAACATTGAAATCATAATTCAAATTATACTATATTTCACTCATTAAAAGTTAAGATCGCGTTTGCGTTCATTATTTTGGGATATCTCTCACTATTTTGCGTTAATCGCTTCCATTTCATATCTGCCTTCCTGTGCTCTCTCTCTCTCTCTCTCTCTCTCTCTCTCTCTCTCGAGTGCGGGATAACATTGATTACCATTAATTAGTATTCATTATCATTTGTTGTCCGCAATAGCATCATAACATCAATTGTAGTTGTTTTGTGATTACAACGAGAATCGACACAAGAATCACAATTAAAGCACATTTTGGTTATGAAAAGCCATTGAAATAGTCTTCCATAGAGTGTGTGTTGTCTTTGCAAACATTTATCGCAACTCATATCACATCTAAGCCTACATTCCATTCAAAAAGCGCCTAATTTTCAGTTTCTCTCAAAAGGAATTTTTACTATTTCTCTCTCTCTCTCTCTCTCTCTCTCTCTCTCTCTCTCTAATTACATAAATATATATCAATTCAATCTCTAATTATTCATAGAATGTAAACAAAATGTTAAACGGAAATAAAGTCTTTGACATTTGGTGTGAATTCTCCTCTCTCTCTCTCTCTCTCTCTCTCTAACGAATGAAATTGTTTCTCAATTTTGTCATAAATTTTTTAAACCCAAAAAATCACTTAAATTTTGTGAAAACTTTATATTTATTTAAAAAGTCCTGCATTTAGACTAGTGTTGGATTTGGGACTGAGATTGGAGTTAACTGTGTATTCAATGAGATATACACAGCATTCTTATAGTTCAGTGACTTTTGTTTTTTAAGCATTTCTAACCGCAATTCCGGATATGAATCTTGTAGTCTATATATTCGTATCTATTCCCTACCCGTATTTATTATAACATACTGACAAATACCATTAAATCACTGTTGGATTTATGGTTATATTTTAGAATGAGTTAATATTATGAGAATTTATTAAATTACTATTTATCAAACATTGCGCGGTATTTAATTGCTTCTCGTAAACTGTGGCTAATTCGTACGATTTTCTCGCAATCCTTGTTCAGTCTCTGTCTTTTCCCTTCCCTCTCAGCCATAATTTGATTATAAGAAAAGCAAACATTTTATTTTGTTTTTGTGAATATTTGCAAAAATATTTATAATAAATGACAGAAAAACTGGTGAGAAATTGTCTCAGATTTAGTTTTAAATTATTAAATCTGTTTTTTCGGTCGCTTTTTGATATCGCTGTCATGTCTTTCATTTATTTGAAATCATGAAAAATATATTCACAAAAATAAAATATTCTATAAAAATAAAGTTAAATCAATAGTCAGTGAAATGGATTGAATCTCAAGGTTTCCGATTGAATACATGTATAATAATAACATAAATATTGAGATACGGCATAGATATGCAAAACAAACCTTTTTATTATTATTTGCATATCTTTTTCATTTATCTAAACACTTGCTGTTGTTTTAATCGCATTATAATTAGTGTTTTTTTTTGCGAAAATGATTGCAATTTTTGTTGTCTGTATTAAACGTGAGTTTGTTTGCGATTCGTGTGTTTAGACATCGTTTTGTTGAATTTATTATTTGAAATGTTTATGAAGTTTTAGCTTTTATATAACATATAAAATAACAATACATATACAGCACTGCATAACACATCACAACTGCAGTAGTGTTTAATGTAAACGTTTACAGAATATATTCTCGCTATAAATATGGCATAAATTTTTATTGTTTTTAGTGTTCATAACCTCTATTGATAGAAATGTTAGTGAATTAATTAAAAATAGTTTTCATTACTTATCGTTATTCTGTTATTTTAGATATTTTTACAATTTTTAAAGTTGTATTTAATATATAATCTCAAACAATAATATATCAGATTTGTGTAATTTAATGGATATATAGTTAATAAATGAGTTAATAATTAGTATTTATTGATTTAATAGAATATAATAGTTTAATAATAAATGATGGATTGCCAGCACTTTTCAGTCTGTTTAATGTGTTTTATGTTTGAATATATTATGAATGATATTAGTTATTGTTAGTACTGTTTGACATCATTAGGAGAAATGAAAACACATTTTGAGTTGTAGTCCGCATATTGTTATCCATTATTTACGGTATACTGTATTGTATAGTATTTTATGATGTAATAAGAATCCAATAACTGATATCATTGATGACAACGGCGTGAAAGACACCAATTTTTAAACGAATTCTCATTTGATTGTCAATCGATTGGAAAGAATTTGAAAATCTCTTCCCATTATTATTATAGCATTAGTTGTGTTGTGTTTATACTGTTTTGTTGTCCGGAAAGATGTTTAAAGATATGGCTTATGAGCTATTGTTTAATATCATGACTACAAACAAAGAGCTGATGGGGTTTTGCCGTTTCCTAACCGCTCAAACGATCTCAGTTTGTGAGCCTTTCCTCCACTTTTTGATGTTCTCTGCCATTAGTTTATGCCTCACTGCCAAAGGACACCATTTCCTCACAATCATACATACCATACACTATATAATGTACACTATATGTACCAATGTATACGAATGTATGGCCTGTCTTTCAATTGTATCCAAAACATCACTTCTAAAACTGTATGGCTTTTTGTCAGCAATAATATTTATGTATCAAAACTACTACTGTATTATATCATAGAAAAAATACATTATACTTAAGAATCGTTGAAAATAATACATTAAATGATTGCACAAATGTTTCACTTGTTCTCTCTCTCTCTCTCTCTCTCTCTCTCTCTCTCTCTCTCTCTCTCGTTCAATGTATGTGAACTTCAAAACTAAGTTTAGATAATGTTTATCTCTTTTATAACTTTTAAACAAAATTAGTTTTGTTTTTAAGAAATAGATATAATTTAAACGAATATTTTCGCACAAAATATTTCCTTTGCCTTTAGATTTGCCTCAAGTTTTCTATTCGACAATAAGTGTCTCCAAAATATCATAAAACAGGGGAACAGCCAATCGGGTGATAATACAAGAGTTGACAGTTGATCACAAGTATTGTTTAGGCTTTTGTTTTATCGCTTTTATATATGACATAATAGAGGAACAGACGGTCGACACTCTGGCTGTCCCTCAATATAAAAGTTTTCACTGAAAACAAACTCTTTGAGAGAATTGTGTGTTTAATGTTTCAGAAGTAAAGATCCATTTGAGATAATGCCATAACCATTGCCGTAGACATAGCCATAGTATGAGTTGTCACGTGTATTGTGTGCATTGATTGGGTTATTGTTTTATATATTATTTATAATACTTTTCAAAAATGAGTTTCACTTTATTTTCTATATAAATGAGCAGAAAATCCGAAACCAAAACTCGAATCCAAAGAATAAGTTTTAATTTAAAAAAATAGCGAAGAAAAGACAATTTATGGCCAAATTGTTTGCGGAAATCGCCGGGAATTGAGAGTCAAGTCATAAACACAATTTGAAAATGTGTTATAAATTGGATTCAATAACAAAAAGTATTGAAATTATTAGAATAAGTGATTTGAAACTACAATAGATGTGTCCAAACAGTTAACCATTCATTGCCTTAATATATAAGCGATAATTACTGTGTAATAAAGTTTATCGCCATTCAGTTAGTAGCCATTCACTCGACGTTATGATAGCCATAAAGAATATATTGATTCATATTTGCATCGCTTGTGTTGTCAGCGATTGTTGTATTAAAACCAAACTAATTGTCTTTGTCTATGCATTGCTAGCCTTCCGCACCATTACGTCTACCACACGGCGAGTACGCCCTCCTATATTCCTGCGGCGCCGAGTCTACTGTTGCCGCCGTCGGCTGCCCTCTCGCCCACACATTTCTACGACTACCCGACCACTGCATACCCTCCACCGCCGCCATACGCGACGGCCACCAATGGCTTTGACGCCTACACTCCTTTCCATCCGTCGCACAGCCATCAAAGCGGTGGTCCCTTAGGCTCGGCTGCGGTGGCGGCCGCTGTGGCCGCAGCGGCTTCAGGTGTGGGCAATGGCGGCGCCCAATCGGCTCACTCTGGAAGCCATCATCCGTTCAGTACTTTCACAACACTGTCAGGAAGTGGTGGGTTAGCCACCAATGGGTCGGTGGCCACCACTGGTGCCAACTATATGGCGGCAACCGTCACACCGACTAACTCTGTCTCTTATATATCTGACGCAAGGATGCAATAAATCAGTGCCTAAAACACACAATAAATTTATATATCTATTATATATTAATTTAAAACAAAATGAAAGCAATTTCAGTGGCAATACATAAAGACTACAAAATTCAATACATTTCTAACTTATCATAAAAATTAATAGTTTATTATTAATTATTACATCATTTATATGACTACTCTTATTATTAATCACTATTAAAAAGTTATACTTATATTAATATATTATATAAATTATATAAAATATATTACTTTTCATTTTTAATAATCACTTTTTTCTTGAACACAACAAAACAGTATAAAATGGCCAACAATTCAATTCATACATTAATTTTAGACAAAAAGCTATTATATTCTCTATTAAAGTATCGCAACTAATGTCACCATTCATTCACTTATATATTGATTATACAGTATATACTAAAGTATTAATTAATTTAAATAATAATTATTTAAAATATTATTCATTACAACATAACTTATTGGTATACATATAAAATAATATATTATATAAATATATATATCTATAAATAAAATTATATAAAGAATATTCTCATTAAATACTGTAAACACAAGTATATTAAGTAAGGTTCTCTTCCCTAACTCTCTCTCTCTCTCTCTCTCTCTCTC
>CAJPIZ010003722.1:0-11282 GCA_905368565.1 Medioppia subpectinata
AAGCACTTATAATTAAAAATAAAGTTATCATATTTTAGCCAAAGACATTTGTAACCTTTTGTATTACTTATACTCTCTAAAATGTTGTAAAAACTTTCTTTAAGGTACAAAATCCGTCCGAAAGTTGCCCACAATAAGGTGGCCGCCCGGCAGGCGCTCAAAATCAGACAGATCCCGGTGCAACAACTTAGCCACCCTGGTGCGCCCGCCGGTGGCGGACGTATGCGCAGTCTATACGGCGCTCCGGGGCAACAGCAACAACAACAGCAAAACTACGGCTCGTGGGACGCCCAGGCGGCGCAGGCGGCCCAAAACTACTACGGCGGACAACAGCAACAACAGGGCGCCTCCAACTATGGCTTCGGTATGAGCCCTCAGCAGCAACAACAACAACAGGCCGCTGCCAACTACTACGGCGGCGCCGGCCAACAGCAGCAAGGTGCTTTCCAGACCCAGGTCTTTGGCGGTGTGGGTCAGCAGCAACAACAACAAAATTATTACGATGATCCAATGAATTACGGGGCCCAAGCGCAGGGCGCCCAGGCTGCTAACTATGGCGCGGCCGCGTCGAGTGCCCAAGCTCAATCGCAAGCCCAAGCGCAAAATTACGCCGCCGCCGCCCAGGGTGCTCAATCGCAAGCTCAGGCACAAAATTATGCCGCCGCCGCCCAAGGTGCCCAATCCCAAGCCCAAGCTCAAAATTTTGCCGCTGCCCAGGCGGCCAATTATGGTAAACCCACCATCACTAAACAATGATGATGGTTGTTTGTGCGTGTTTGTTTTGTTGTAAGTAATTTGTTGTTGTGTTTTTTGTTGTTTTCCGTTTGACCAGGGTCCCGTGGTGGTATCGAGATAGCCGGCGACCCCAATAAGGGTAGTATATATGAGAAGTCGGCTGTCATGACACCCGACGGCCCTAAGGTTAAGAACCAATGGGTGCGTTCAGTTTATTCCGGCATTCATTATTATTATCTAGATACATTTTTGTAATAATTATACGCTTTAATTATTTATAATGTGTTTTAATTATATATTGTGGTGTTTTTTTTGTTTGTTTTGTATTTTAGGTTGGTGATACGGATTCTAAAGGATTGCCAAATAACTCGGGCAAAATTGGTCCCAATTAATAATTTTGATGTTTATAATTTTTTTAAATAATTGTTGTTATGTTTTATTTTAAGTTTGTTATTTAAATGTGTGTTTTATTTTTGTATTTTAATTTATTTAATAAGATAAAATAATAAAGAACATTTTGTTTAATTTAAGATTTACCTTAAAACTATTTAGATAACTGTACAAAATTATATGCACTGTACTAACTAACACTTCATAGTTATATACCCTGTTTAGTATTAATAATACAATAGAGAATTAGGTACATTATATATTTTACAGTAATTTAGTTTAAATACTTAATTAAGTTATAATTTATTACATAATTTGATCATAAGGTTTTAGACGTCACGGTTGGAGTAAAATTAAATAGAGTTGCCATCTGTTTATCAAAATGTTTTAAAAGAGTTTCAACTTATTTTGTAAGCAACCTTGCTCGGTAGATGGTAATATATAAAGGAATAGACTAGTTAATTAACTTAATAAATAATTTAACCATAATTATACGTCACTCAATCATTATAAGTGTAGTTTATATAACTTATATAATATAATTTATAATTATATTATATAAATATTGAATTTACAAAAACAAGTAAAAGTGCATAAAAATATAAGTAATACAGACTTTGAAACATGGATATTTTGTCTTTATTATATTAATTATTGATATTACTATATTATACAATATTAACCAAGGTAATGACAATTGTTTGTAAACATGTCCAATTTAGCATAAATATATAATTGTAATTTATTTAGTGACATCTCCATCAATAATCGACAAAAATAAAGCCCAAGAATGTCTAATTGAGACAAATGTTTATTATATGATAAAAAATCTAAAACCAAACAAATATATGGTTTGGTTTGAAGGGTACGGCACGTCATCCAAGGGGTCGGACAGTAATCTGGACGTAGAAAACAATGATAGAGTGAATGGCACTGCACTGGAACCTCAATACATCATTGATAAATCAATTGGATATATCAGCTTGAGGCTCTGGGTAAACTAATTTTAATAACTTAAATCAGTTATAAGTTAAAGACCCCCTAACTAAAAATCAGTTATGCTCATCGATGCCATGTTAAGGCCTTAGAGGCCTATTTTATAAATCAATTGCTGTGTAATTCATACTCTATTCAAGTGCTACTCATATATAGTATACACTAATATTAAAAGTGGGGTTTAAACTTATAACTTTTATTTTTCAACTCTAATAGTTTAATACAAACTTTTATAAAAGGGGAAACTCTGCTTTATAATTTGTAACGATTATTTTGAATGATAGTTGAAAAGTTAACTTGGTCATTCAATAACCACGTCATAATAAAAATGATTTTTCTCTATTTCATGGCAATCTTGGTTATGCTGAATTAGCCGGGTCTCTAAATATCAATAAATTCAATTCAATAACTCGGACAAAATTAGACTTAAATATCATTATTTTAATGTTTATAAATAAATAGTAATTTAAATTTTACTTAAGCATGTATGTTTTAGTTTGATGTAATTAAATTAATTTGTTTTGTTTGAATTAGAATAATCCATGCAATAATTTATTTCATGTACTAATCATTGTAAATGATTATGAACTTGATAAAAAAAAGTGCTGATACAAAATTAATTTTAGTTTACATAAACACATAATATACAAATTTTGCATAAAAATTGGTTACTTTTATAAGTGTGCTTATAATTATTTGTAAAACCTTCCTAGTATAATTGTTTTTTAAATGCAAAATTTAATAATTTACATATAAAGAATTTACATGAATAATAACACGTGATTAAATGTGCAACAAAAGTGTACATAAAATGTATAAAATCTGCATTTAAAATAGTTAATTACAATAAATTACAATAAAACTTATTATTTTCTAGTATAACTAACAATTTTCATATAAATCGTGATAAAGCTGAATGAGTCAATAATCATGTTTTAATTTGTTATTTAATCATGATAAATCATTGAATTGAATTTATTTTTATTTTTACACATAATGCATTTAAGCAAAGCTGATTTCTCATAAAAATATCCTGTAAATATACTGTATATTGTTAAATTAAATCCCAATTAAAAAGTATATAATTAACAACTAACAAGGATTTTATTGCAATGCAGTAAATTAAACTCAATTCGATAAATGATTTAAATTTTATCAAAATGTAATTTCTTGTAGAAGGAGGGGATGATAGAGTAATTCTATAAACTTTAATTTTTATACTAGATTGAGTTAAAAATTGTAAAAATTTGTAATTGGCATTTGCGTAATTATTATTACAAAATGTTATTTGCAACTGGTGCATTTGCACACCTTTACATCTTGTTGTTTTAGGTTAATGTAAAATATTGACTATTTGAGCAAATTATAATATGATTGATTACATTTAGCTATTTATCAAAGTTAATACATAGAGTGTTTACTATTAATGTTATTAATAAATTGTACCATAAAGCAGTATAGATATTATTATAGAAAATAGTTTAATCAAAATTCAAAAGAGAATTCAAAATTTTTAATATAATTCAACATGTTTAGTGAATTATCCAATAGATTTACTGTTGTATTATTATTAACAAACATTATATTTTTATGCGAATATAAACAAAGTAAATATATACATGGGCAATCGGGTTTAAATTGAAATTCTAATTATGTTTAAATATTTAAATAACCATTTCATAAATACCTTGATCAATTTACTTATAGTAACCGCCACTCCAATGCCTATCATTGACTTTAAGACCAACAAATCATTAACAATAAAGACCGAGATGTCTTACGCGTTTCAAAACCAACAAACAAAAACGTACCTAATCTGGGCCGGGTCAGGCACCGACTCAGTGGCCACCGCACCGGTTAAGACCGACCCCAAGTACTGGCACGTGTTCGCCAAACTGATCGCACCCGTCGGCGGATACTACCGGATGACTCACGGACTCCCGGCGTCCCAAATACGGCACGTGACTAAAGTGGCCGCTGCACCCGGTGTTAACGGATACGTTATGTTGTTTAATAAGCAATGCGGTTAGTATTAAGATAAATAAGTATCAACAACCAACTTTATTGTTGTGATAGCTAATATTAAATATTCTGAACATGTTGTTTTTTTAAGTTGCCTGCTGCCACATTTTGGTGAAAGCCAAATAATTGCTTATCATTGAATAGTAAATTATATTTTAGTCAAATTCGTAATAATTATAATTATGCCTTTTGTAAGTGCATGAATTAACCACAATGATAACCAGGTATGTTGGGAATACATCATTTTCCCTGTATAGTTAAAAGGTTATTAAATTGAAAGTTACAACATTTTGAGTATAAGTAATACAAAAGATTACAAATGTCTGCGGCTAAAATATGATAACTTTATTTTAAATTATAAGTGCTTATTATTTGTCACCAAAGTGGCGCAAGGCTATTTTATTTTATTTTTAAAAAATGTATAATCTATGTAATGGTAGACTATCTAATGGACTATTAATATTAGTAACGGTAGATGTTAATTATTAACTTGATAACTCTGAAATTTATAAATATTTTAATTTACAAAGGTGATGATACTAACCCAAATTTGGAGCAAGGCGGAGTCGTCAAATGCGCATACGTCCAAAATCAATCTAACCCTGGTCCACAGTTTTATTGGAAAATAATACCGAAACCAAAATGATAATTTTTTGCAATATACCAAGAGTATTTTAAACATGTTGTTATTATTTTATGGTATTATGTTTTGTTATTGCTTTGTTTGATTAGTTATGTTTTATAAAATGATGGTTTTAAAAATACTATTGT
Organism: Medioppia subpectinata; assembly: GCA_905368565.1. NCBI lineage: Eukaryota > Metazoa > Arthropoda > Arachnida > Sarcoptiformes > Oppiidae > Medioppia > Medioppia subpectinata. Next base: position 4,915 of record CAJPIZ010003722.1, read on the forward strand.
AATAGATAAGTAGTTTAATTATAAGTTATGGCAATTTTATCTAAATTATCAAAATGATTATTAAAGTTTAATTGATTTTTAATTGATTTAAATTAAAATAACTGATTGTTTTAGAATATTATAAATAATTATAGTTAATCAACTGAAAGTTGTGTAACCAATTAATTATATAGTAATTTGTGTTTTTTGCATTATTTTATTTTATTGTGCATGTTTAAATTTGTTATATTTTAATTGACATTTTTTTGTTTAATTAAAAATACACAAAAATAGTTTTAATTATATATTACAACTACTAATAATTATAGATGATTAAAAACAAGATAAAAGTACTGATAATAAAACTAATTCTACGAAACATTTTTAAATTATAACTTTTAACCAAATTTTGCCCCAAAAAGAGGTTTACAAAAAAACGGATTAAATAATATTCCTTAAACTTAAAATGTTTTACCACTCATATAGAGATACCCCTCACTCACCGGCCCCTCCACCGCCTCCACACCCACCTCATCGTAAACGTACTGTTCGGACACAACCCTCAGTCTATCGTAATGACCGGCACTGGGGTTGGGCTGAACGTACGGGTTGTACTCAGAATACCTGGCCATCGTCTCCAGCCCAGTCATTAGCCCTTCCGGTGCGTTATAACGTGATAAATTTGCTGCATTTTAAATAATTATATTTGTTTACTCTTTTTAAATTAATTATCAATAATTAAAAAGTGATTAAAAGTATTTACTACCTCTCTGTTTGTTATTTGAACGCCGCTTAAAGTAATATATCGTAAACAACACAACTATAATCACTAGCAATGTTGTCGTGATAATTGATCCCAATATGATGATAGTCTGATAGTGGATGTAATGAACCTTGGTAGATGGAGTTTTGTCAAAAGTTTGCCCACAAGTTAGATCATTTGTATCTAGGTTAATTGATTAGATTAGTTAATTATAATTCGTTGATTTTAATTAGTTCAATTTTAATTAATTCAATTATTAGTTTTTAACTTACAATTGTTTTGTGCAAACATATAGTCAAATGATGACACAATGATTGCGATAATTAACTGTAAATACTGTTGTAGATTAAACATCGAGATAATTATTGTTGCGATTAATTATTGATTAAAACTATTGTTATTTAGATTTTATTATTTAATTAATTATTTAATTACAAATTACTTTCATTTACTAATTGTATGAAATCAATGATATGTGTTATAAATGTTTACAAATATGGAGACGAGTAAGATTTATTTATGGAAATAAAGTAACCATGTTATAATGTTACCATAAAAGTAACATGATGTTTATAACATAACATGTTTATAATGATAGCATTTCTATCATTATGAATGAGAATATTAATAATGGAAATCCTGTAAATAATAGCATAAAAAAATTATAATGAAATATTTTTACATAATTTATAAATTATGTTGATATTAAAATGCCAACCCTTTATGGTCATTACATAAACACATTGAACAATATTTAATAAACACTATAAAGTGTCATATTGTTTACGATTGATTAAAATCTATTTATTAAATAATAAATTACTGTATTATATATTTGTTGTGTACATACTATGCATGGGATGTTTAGGGCCATTATAGGGGGTCCAATGAAATAATTTGATCGCAATGTTTTTTGTTTCACATTACACTTATATCGCAAACTAATCTAGATAACAGGATCTACATGATATGATTATTTATATAAGTTGCACAAAGGGTTATAATTGGCATTTTAATTGGCAAAATATTATTTTAGTAAAAGCTATGCTAGTGTATTAATATGGTGAAATCAATTTATTAATATATTACATTTATGAATTATGAATTAATACAATAGTTTGTATTATAGAAATAATTTTATGAAATTCTTATGAACGGCTGAAATACTTATCAAATAACATAATATATGGTGTTTTTAATTGTAATTGGATTTCAATTATTTTGTAACATTATATTGATATCAATGTTGAGTTTGGTTTTAAAATCATTATAATTTTTTTAAAACGTAAATATGTGTGAAATAATAATAATTGATTTCATTGACTGTTTATAAAATGTTTATAAATAAATCGTAGATAAATATTTAAAAGTTACACAGTTATTTTTACTGATGATTGAATATAAGATCATTGTGCTGGGCTCAGCTGGTGTGGGTAAAAGTGCTCTCATAGTACAATTTGTTCAAGGTACGTATTGTTACTTTCTCAAAAATAATCCTGTTCTCTATTAGTCTTGTACTTAATTTACATACAAACTGTATTTCATTAATCGTGATAGAGTTAATAGCTATTTAAATGGTATAACAATAAATATATAAGGTGATTTAATTATGACATTAACAACATTTCTCATAATTATTTTAACCATATAAGATCTCTCTCTCTCTCTTTCTCTCTCTCTCTCTCTCTGCAAATATTATTATTTAAATTTTAAAATCTAGAACAATAATATTGCTACAATTATCTAAACAATTTTGAACTGTACGAACACTTTGGCTAAATTATTTAAGGCATGTAAAATGTAAAACACTAACAAATCACCTTGCACACATACACCCATTGACCAGAAACGTTTGTGGACAACTACGACCCGACCATTGAGGACACTTACAGAAAGTACATGATAGTGGACGGACACCACTATATGGTGGAGATTGTGGACACTGCCGGCACCCGACAGTTCTCGGCGATGAGGGAACAGTACATACGGTGCGGACACGGCTTTGTACTCGTCTACTCCATAGCCGATAAGTCCACGTTCGCCGAGGCTCTGGCCATACGGCGCCAAATACTCGAGATCAGGGCTAATGGCACTGATGGTGAGACCGGTGGCACAGGGGTTGCCGTACACCCACCTCTACCCCCTATGATCTTGGTTGGCAATAAAAGTGACCTGATCGATGAGCGCGAGGTCAGTACATTTAGGGCGGCCCATACGGTGAACCGGGAGCTAAATGGCTGTCCATTTGTCGAGTGTTCGGCCAAATGTGAGATAAATGTGTCCGAAGTGTTTACGGATGTCGTCCGACAGATCAATGGCCAGAGAGGTAGTGATGGCACGGATGGAGGACCCGGTGCTAAGAAGCCCAGGCGCCGCAGTCGCTGGTTTTGTACCATCTTATAGGGGTTATATTTTTGATCATTTATGTTTTTTTGTAATTACTGTTTAGTTAATTAAACTTTTGTTACTTAGTTATTTTAGTGTTTGGCCAGCGATTGTTTAACTGATTGTTTTATTTAGATGTGCTGTTTTTTGTTTAATTTATTTTAACTTATTATAATTTGTAATTTTTGTAGTTAGTTGTTTTAATAAAATTATTGTGAAATAATTTATATAATTTATTACTTTTATATTAATTTAATCAATCGTTAACATCATATTATGTCTTAAATGATTTTGGTACAATTAATTGTACCAATTATACAAATAAATATTTAATTTATGTAAAACTTTAGTATATGCATGCAATTACAATAAGACAAACATTTAAAATGTAAAAAGGTACTTGCTGTATAAATAATGTAGTAACTTTGCCTTTGTTTCATACTAATTATATCGCAAACAACTTAATAAACTTGGTTAAAAGGTTAAGATAATTAAACAATGATAAATACTGTATTTTGGTACAAACATGCATAATGTATAAATTTATTTATAATTGTGGGATCATTTACCATTTAATCATTATGATAAAAACTCCCCATTTTACTTAACAAAACAATTATAATTAATCTAAATTAAATAGTAAGTATTAATTTAACCTTGATCAATAAACAACAGTTAATTAACCTTTTAAATATATAAATACTGTATATATTTTACTTTTAATTTATAATTTCAGTTAAATTGATTTTACACAAGCAAAATACAAATCAGTTAAAACACATTATGGTTAATGAGGACTTATTAAACAAGATAATAGTTATTATAATATTGACTATTATTAATGAGAAATGTAATTATATTTATAAAATCTATATTATTATAAACAACATATAATTAACTTAATTTTTAATTATAGTATGCGAAGCTTACTCATACGATTCATGTATGTACATTCTGTTTATTTTAATTGTTATTAATTTGATAATATTAACATGATATTTATATTTTAAAGATTCCACCACGGCCGACCCGACCAAGGTGCATCAAGCGATTGTTGACAAAATGACCAACACTGAATTGCCACTAAAAACCGATACCTATTATGTGGCACAAAATCATAAAACTGGCAATTGGTTGGTGTGGGCCGGAGGGGTGGGCACTGTTAGCCAGCATCTGGACATTAAAAAGATTAAGTATCAGCACATATTTCACAAAATGGATCATGGTTGGTACAAAATGATACACCATAACGCTAGTCATACTGTGCAGGTGGCTAAATCTGATAACGAAGGTTTCTACTATATCTACTCAAAGGAATGTGGTAAAAATTATTATTGTTATATAAAATAAATTAAATATTAATAATAATAGAATATTATAATTTATATAACCTAGCTAAAACAATGGTCGCTGAAGGGGCTTATGATAATCAGATTGTTTGCCACAATTCTGCCAAAAACAAGACTAATATCAATGACTGGCGATTCTTTGATGTAGAGGTCTATTGACAATCAATGGACACGGAGGGGGACCAACACCAGCGACGTGATAGATCTAGTAGGGAGAGTGTGGTGTGTGTGCCTAACCGTGCCCGTAATAATGTTGATCATGGTCATAACAATAATGTTGATATAAATGTACGAAGTAATTAGTGTTTATCTGATTCAGTTTAAGTAAATGAAATTTTTGTTTTATTTTATTAATCAAGTATTATTTATATTGTTGATATATTATCGATTGTATAATGTTTAAACATATTTTAACGTGTGTTAAATTATTTAACGATTAACATTACCGGTAATAATTTCAGTACTATAGCTCAAGGCAAGCTCATTTAATATAACTTTATTACAGTAATTATGTTTTTCAATTTTTTAAATAGATATTTATAAAAATAAATGTTAAATAAATACATATATGCAATGGTAATGTTAACTGTCTTTAGTATATGTCTCATGTATTCAATATCTAGAACTTATTATATAAACTTGGGCAAATAACTATTAAAATGTACGATAATAAACTGTGTAATAATTAAGTATAATATCAATACTTTATTAATGTTTCTATTCTTTCAGTGTAGAAAACTATTAATGTCGAAATACAAAACAATTATAGTTTAATTATAATAAATATATTGATTCTTAAAATAGATTTTTAGAATATATTTCATTAAGGTATGTTCAGTATTAGCAGTTGTAATAGAAAAGTGAATTATATTTAAAGTTTTGTAAAAGTGAATTATTAATTACAATGAATTTTAGTTTAAATATTTCTAAATACAATTTATTAATTGCTTTTTGTAATTTGTTTAATATTAGTAAATATTTAATTCTTATATTTATTAATTTGGATTACAAAACGAGATTAAATTTATTTGATTTTTCACTATTTATTGGTGGCATTCAATCGTTTACTACATTATTATTTATATTAGCATTTTGTTGGGGTTTAATAACAAAAGTAATGTTTCACACAAGGTTTGCGGCAAAACACATGAATTATTGGACAAAACTATTTGATATAATAAATGGCAGATTAAGTGGTCTCGAGTTGAATATGAGTGGTAGAAATAATGTACTTAATTACAAACTCGATTAAATAAAGTAAATATAATTTGTAATGTTTGTAAATGGCTTGCTAGTAAGTAATCCGGTTAATATTTTACTATAATTTATTGTTATTATTTGATATTTTAAAATATAATTATATTATGTATTTTAACATTTTCGATTTTTTTATTATTTTAGTTTTAGCATTAACCATGGTATTTACAATGATTTGTCTTAAATACTATTCATGGATACAATTCATTAAAACGGTTATATTTTTACTTTTAGTGTATATAACTTTATGTTTTATTGCATTTGATATTTTTAAAACACTTATATATTTTTATATAATTTGTTATTATTTTCAATTGAGAGCAAATATTTTAAATAAAAATGTAAAAAGATTTTCAACAAAATTATTTGTCTTTAAACTAAAAGTAACTGTATTTTACTTATTATTTATTATCACTTTCATGATCATAGGAGTCAAAAGCGTACCCCCAAGGGTACACAGCAATATTCAATGAGTTATAATTAAAGCATTGACTTTTAGGTGACAAAAACCAGTCCTAAAGTCACTATAAAAGTTACTTAAAAATGGCTAAAAAGGTGATTAAAAGGTGATTGAAAGTTATGAAAAAGTTAGTTATTCTGCATCAAAATAATCCATTCAAAGGTCAATAACATTC
>CAJPIZ010003723.1:0-11282 GCA_905368565.1 Medioppia subpectinata
ACCGAGAAAGACATCGTCCGACACGTGTTTCGACACATTTGGGGACAATCCGTGGTCAACGCTTTAGCTACACTCGAGTTGTAACTAATGACTAGAAATCTATGGGCTTATATGTGTCTATGGGCTTTTTCTTTAAACAATTAAATATTTTCTCATTTATTTGATAGATAATTTATGTTATATAACTAGGCTGACCAACTCGAAATTTACAAAACAAGGACATTTTAAACAAATCTGACATAAATTCCGGAACATTCCGGGACTTTTTATATAATTTTCAGGGATATTTTCCGGAACATATTTTTCTAGCTAATTATAATTAAATAAACTGTATTAAAAACAATGTATACTATATTTTAATTGGATATTTGCTTTAAAACAAATTTTAAATTATTAACACTTGTAAACCCAAACGATTTAATAATTTTTAATTTCTATGCAAATGCTTGAAAAATATTGTTTTTACTTTGACCGTCCCTTTCCCAGTCTGACCCTCGCCGGGACACAGGACAAAATGCTCAAACCCGGGACTGTCCCGGCCAAACCAGTTGGACGGTTGGTCACCCTATATATAACCTTGAATGCCCATAGTGTCACACATTACGCCCTTTATGTTTGTATATTGTTTTTCCTGTTGAGTCGCTGTTTATAATCAGTTTTATATGTATATTAAATTTTGAAGTTTAAAATAATATGTTTAAATTATTATTTATTAATGAGAATTTAATAACAATCAGTTTATATGGAAAAACATTATTTACAATTTTTCAGTGTTTTTTATCAGTTTTATATGTATATTAAATTTTGAAGTTTAAAATAATATGTTTAAATTATTATTTATTAATGAGAATTTAATAACAATCAGTTTATATGGAAAAACATTATTTACAATTTTTCAGTGTTTTTTTTAGTAAATTTATTAAATATAATATATTTTGTTATTTTGGTTTCAAATAAACCAAAAAACACTTGAAAACAAATGTTTGATCCATATTTTGGAAATATGTTTAAATTTTGTTTTTATTATTTTCCCTGTTCTCATTTCAAATAATGAATTATGAGATTTAGGATTGTGTTGTGAGTGCTATTTGAGTCTATATTATATTTATTTATGACCAAATTATACCTATATTAATTGTATAGCGGACAATTGTAACTCAATCAACGACTCCGTCGGCACTATTTAGCCGGTATTTGTTGACAAAAGTAAACGTCTGGATTTCTTTGTGCCCGATGTGTGTCGGTATGTATGCTCTCATTGATACACAAGTAATTGATTGATTACTAACAAATGTCTTGAGTCGGCACTATTTAGCCGGTATTTGTTGACAAAAGTAAACGTCTGGATTTCTTTGTGCCCGATGTGTGTCGGTATGTATGCTCTCATTGATACACAAGTAATTGATTGATTACTAACAAATGTCTTGTTTTAACTGATTTATAGCTCACTATACGTCATATTTCAAGAAAAGGCGGTACACAAAGGCATCAAGACTTATATATACTCAGCGCCGGACGGCGTAATGGCCGGTTCGGACACGAATCCCGATAACGAGTGTTTCTGTGTGAACGACAACACAGACCACTGCCGACTGGACGGCGTGTACGACATGAGCGCCTGTCAGCACGACATACCCATCATCGTAAGTCTCCCGCACTTCTTGGGCGGCGATAAACGCATCACTGATCGCATCGAAGGTCTCAAACCAGACCCAAAGTTTCATAGACCAGTCATTCACGTCGAACCGGTATGTGATTAGCATTGATATACTTTTAAGTATTATGACTAATGATTTTGATGGTAATGTTTACAGACATTAGGTGCAGTCATTCACGGGGACAGCAAACTACAAATGGCCATAAGAGTGCCTAAGAATGACTACATTATAGGTTTTGAAACCCCCAACAATGACCGCTACATTCCCCTCTTCTGGGCTATAAGGTATGTGTAGTGAACCGGTGCCCGACCTTAAGGCCTGGGATGTGAAATGGGTTTTAAATAATGGTTTGTTTTGCTTTCATTTGCATTATGTGTACAGGAATTGGGTATTTCTGATGATTTCGCCGCAGATCTTAAGTCAAGACTATTCACACCAATAATTGTCATTAAGTACATAATTATAATAAGAATCATAACCGGGTCTTAGTGATAGAGAGGGTTGTGTAACACATGTTTACATGAATTGGGACTTTATTTGCAAGGATTGCCAAATGAGATAATGGACCAAATAATTGGATTTAATTGTTTTAAACACATATCACAATCCCATGCATACGCATACACTGTAAACAAGTTGTTTCAATGTTTTGATTGTAGTATAAAAATTAGCACAAAAAAAAATCTGCGGATCATAGCTTATATTTTATTTATAAAATACAGTAATTATAGTCAAGGAAAAAGTTAAATTATTGTTAAATAGTACAGTTCTAATGAAATGGTTAAAAATCACATTTTTGAATAAGTATTTTATTTCCTTATATTTTTCTATTATTATTTACAATATAACTTAAATAGTAATATCGGCTTTCATTGTATTTATTTTTTTTTTAAAATAAAATTATTAATTTACTACTCTAACAATAATTTTAAAAAGTTTATTATATGCGAAATTACTACCTTATTTTTATTAAGTTAACTATCAATGTTAAATTTGTGTCAAAATATAACAACTGTAAAATAATAAACAAATCAACAGGTGATGGTAATTATAAAAAGTATTATTTTGTAAAGTTTTCAATTTAAATGGAAAACATTTAACATTTATTACTACATTTTTATAAATTTTAGTTATGTCCCCGAGTGGTAAACAATACGTTGAGATTGATAAGGAATGTAATGTCAAAAATAAAGGCATTAAACGCAATGGCTAACAACGAACCGCACAGTTAATAATGCTTTAACTTAAATAATTATTAACTTTTAATTGTCCAACAATATTTAATTGTTAGATCTATATTTATAACCTTGGCAATATTAGTGGTGCTAAGTTCAGCAATAGAACTTAACTACAACCATAAAACCAAGAGTTTTGGCCTCAAACTAGTTATAAAACAATCATTATGTTATAATCTCAGCCATCAGTAACACCAAGTTGTTATTCAAGAGAGATCCGAAACATTTGAACACCATTAGCATAATATTACTAATGTTTATATCATTGGAATTGTTGGGCCGATCATACGTTCAGTCCGTGTTTTACAATAAGATCGGTCTTCGGCGACACAATACGGGCATAACTAAGGAGTTCTCAACCGCTAAGAAGTTCTTTTGGCTCAGAAACAGCTTGTATTCAATGTCCATATTTATTCTGATGAGGTGATTTACTTCCATATATAATTTAGAATTAAGATCGCATATTAAGATATTTATCAAGAAAAAATAATAATTATTCTTAATAATAGACTCAATAAGGTTATATACAGTTTTTTTTATTAGGTACGGCTATGCACTATTATACTACATTGCAACATATATTATCGTATAATTTTGATAACTCCATTCATTGTAATTTGTTATTAACATAGAAGTTAATAAATAATGTTATTCATATATTATTTAACTAATTTTTAATTTATTGTTTGTCACCCACCAGTGTAATATGCCCAGCGCCACATTCTCAGCAATATTTCAACTGCACATATTTGCACCGCTATTACTCCTATTGATCAAGCTTAAACACATTGGGTTCGCCATACTAGCCATACTGACCAGTGTTGGTTGCTTTTTAAGCATAGTACCAAGGTAATTCATGGACTTTCACATAATGCTCTATGAAGTAGATCGCATGGAATCTACACCCGAGATGAGCCATTCATTCATACACTACTTGGGCTCTACTGAGCAAAACATGTCGACATTCATCGTGAGTCCGGTGTGGGCTTATCTCATACACGGTAAACCTGAAGTACTCAACAAAGTGGGCAAAAAACGTTGTGCTTTGCATCTGGGTTAGTTTTTGCATTTTGCCCCAACTCGCCAGAGGGTGGAGCGAGACATTCAATGCCACTAAAGGGGGTTTTAAGGAGAAATCATTTTTTTGTCTGCTTTCTGAGTGGGCGTCGGGCTACGGATGGATTGTATACGCGTGTAGTACTAACAGGGGTTGTGAGTAAATATAATGAAATTTTATAATTCACATTTTATAATAATTAACTTTATTATAGATATTATTCAGCGGGTTTTCAACTACCAGCCCATACAACCATTGGCCAAACTGGCGTTTGGTATATACTTGTCGCACATCATTATTATAGGCACCCGACTGTTGGCCATTAGAGAGACTTATGTTATGACACACTCAGGAATTGTAAGCATTGGTGATCAAAACAAATCACTCGTTAGTTTACTGACAATTGTTTTCGTTACCAAAAATTAATTGCATTAATAATTCAATGTATTTAAATAAGTTTTAAAGAATTTATTTACAGTATATTAATAAATCATAAGATTTATTCAATAGGCCTTGTTAATCCATCATTTAACTTTGATAATATAATTTTGATTACTTAACTAATTGAAAATTTCTATTTGCAGTTTGAGGGGGCAATCATTGATTACGTGTTAGCGGTGTTAACGGCATATATGCTGTATATACTGATTGAATGTCCGGTTTATCATTTAATTAAAATAATTTGCGGACAACACGTATCGGAAGTAGAGAGGAGTGGTGTCTATTAAAGGACCAATATTTTATACATCTTAATATAATAATTAATAAATAAATATGAATTTTATAAATAACATTTTGCGATTTATTTTACTTATTTAATTAATCTGGTCTATTACGATCACTGTAATGATTGTATTAATTTTTCCTGTTTAGGCGTTTGTTTAATTGTTGTTTCAATTTAAAAATGACATTTAATGCGACAACCACCGAGCGCAAATTACAGGTATTTTATAATTAAGTGCATATTATGGTAAACTAACTTAATCTATAAGCAAATAATTTACAATTGTTATCGGAGCTCAAAAACTCACATAATTAACCCTAATATCAAAGTGTTGGACGTAAATAAAATTAAGGTAATTTTATTAAAAACTACTTCAATGTTTATAATGAGCCTAATTGTTTAAAATTAACTCTAATTTAAGTTTCATATGAAATAATAAACCTATGTTTTAAGCCAAATGTGATGATAATTAACAAATATTAATTGTTAACCACTTATACTGGAATAGAATACAACTCATAGAATAATATGTTAAATAGGAGTTCAATAACTTATTTACTGCGAAACTAAGCATATGTAGAATTTGATAAAATTCTTTAATTTAAATAAACTTTTTTAAACACATTTCAATTAATGTATAAAACCTTGATTTTATATCACTATAAAATCAAACTTCTAAATATTGGCCTAAATTGTTTATACAGTTTTAATAATTTTAACCTGCTTCATTGTTTTTATTATGAAACCACCAGTACCCGTAACATCGGTATTACAATAGAACATTACAATAAATTTACATTACTCATGTTAATTGCCATTATATAATCTTATTTAGTAGATTTACCAACTAATAGTAAGCCCAAACATGTCTTGCAATTTCTTAAAAGGTATTTTAAATTTATTTAAATTTATATAAATTTAAATTTAATTTACATTTATACGCAAATTATTTGGTATTTTAGTGTTGAGCCGTATATATACGGTGGAAGTCTGTGTGGGGCCGGAGGCGGAAGTTTTGTCTGTCTTATTGGCGAAAGTGAACTCGAAATCACTGTCAATGATATTACAGATAATGCCTTTAAATAAAATATTTTCATAAATTAGATGTCATACCATATTATATGATATGTTATACAACACACATATTTTAAAAATTTATAAAACACTGATTAGATTATAAATTTAAAAATAAGCATGCACCATTTATTAAAATTTAAATATTTTATCAAACAACTTGGACTATCAATTCGAGCAACACATCCCTGACCTGTCGGTCTCTCTATCGCTAACATTAATAAATTATCCAACTTTTAATTCTAGTTCAAACAAATAATTTCAATATAAGCTTAAAACTATTCTCGAAATTAAAGTAAAAGTTTTCAGTCGTGTATAGCCTTCGAGGCGGCGCTCGTACTGAACACAAGCGATGCATTGAACTGTTTTCTCCTCAAAACGTGTTTTGCAATTTTGTCATTCAATCAAATCGTTTTTGTTTTCAATTTGACGGCTTTTCACACCTAATGTTTGGTATATAAAAACTTTTACTCACTTTTAATTACTTGAATGAAAGTTACAACTCTATGAGAGCTATAACTAGCGATTCATTATTAAATGTCATTGAGATTTTTATTTGATATTCAAATTTTGCAATTAATGGGTAAACTGGATTAATCAATAATTTATTAATTGCATGAATAATACAATATTACAATCATTACAATAGATTGTTGGGTCAAAATAATTAGTTAATGATATAAAAGAGACGTAAACTAAATTTTACGCTTAAAGTACTATTGGGTTTGCCTTTAGGTTAGGTTTTTAAATACAATGTTATTTAGTTTGAATTACAAGTCATTCTGACCTCAAATGTTACACAATTTACTGTTTATAGCCCTAATTTAATTGTTAAAAATACAAAATTGACCATATTTAATGATTATAAATGTGTGCTGGGCAATATCTAAATAGTATACCTAGCTGTATTTGTGCAATATAAGCTTTTTAAGTGCATTAATAAAATTGAATGCTTTCATGCATTTTATAATATGCTGTATATGTTTCACAACTAATAAATTGTTTAAATAAACTATAAGTTAATATAATTATCAATTAAATTGTTTACATTTAAGTCTCAAATAAGTGTACAATAATGTTATTTAGCGATAATATTGTTATTATGTTGGCAATTGTAAATTCATGACAATGTTATCATCACATCTAATAATAAAAATAATCTAATAATTTATCTTTAAATATAAGTAATAATAATACTATAAAAGTTGTATTATTATTGGATTGAATGCATTTTATTTTGTATGAATGTTACATATGGAAGCATAAAGTAGAGATCTATAATGTATTTTATAATTTAATAAACTCATGGTATTCTCGTATTTTTGTTTCAAAAGTGAGTTTTTAACGCTTATAACCAGAAGAGGGGATAAAATAGTGTTTAAATTTGTATTTCTATTATATTTTTGAGTATTTTAAAAATAATTATGAGTGAGTTCTCAATTATTAATGTATTTTTAAATTACTTTTAACAACATGTTTGCCAACTTTATAATTGCACATGTGTTTTACATATTTGAGTTTTATTCGAAAAAGTTTTTAGTGAACAATTTTATATAGAGTTTTATTTTATACTTATTATTTTTCTATTAAAATTTAACTAATAATGATAGATAAGAGTTTTTGTTATTTTTCTAATAAATAAATAACTTTTTATTATATTGTGATTTACAAATAAAGGATTGCGTAATATTTGTAAAATTAAAAACATTTAATATTTTTATTATTATACTATAACTAGCGCATAGTTTCTGATAACTCGAGTTAAAGCAGTGAAATGTGAAATCAAAGCAAACATATTAATCAATTCAAAACAATTGTTTGCAATGTATGTCAAGTTATTCCCAATAATTTAATATTTACAATATATTTATTAACCGTTTGCCAATTGTATTAAGCAGTGAAATGTGAAATCAAAGCAAACATATTAATCAATTCAAAACAATTGTTTGCAATGTATGTCAAGTTATTCCCAATAATTTAATATTTACAATATATTTATTAACCGTTTGCCAATTGTATTAATCACTGATTGTTTTTATTTACAGCGCCTTTATCACCAATTTTCTATTGATTTGTGTTTTGGCGACTTTTTGTGACTAGAGTTTTGATTTTGAAAGTATTATACAATTTTTTCTGGCAACAAATATATTTATAAACTCATATACAGTATAATATTTACAGAGAATTCAAATGGTTTTGTATTTGTCAGAGCCTTCTCTGCGAGAAAAACATATAACAGACTCATAGGCGGGTGTTGAAGTGCCCTAAATAGTACATAAGTACCGTAGTCTCATAATTGGTAACAAACCTATAACAAACCTGTGTCATAAGATACCTCATTAAAAGTCAACAAACCAGTCAGGATCTAATAATCGCATAAAAAAATTTGCTTGAAATTAATATTATATAATTAAAACAAATAAATGCGGTGAAATTAATAGCCCGAAGCTTTCATGGGAAGGATTTGTTGACAAACTTCATGGTACAGCCGCTACTCAATGGAGTCTATGGTGTCTCAACTTTTCTACTCATTAGGTATTTTAGCCAAAAGTGTTATTAAATTTTCACATCATATAATGTTGTTACACTGTTTTAGTATTATTAACGCATTAATGTTACCACAATGATATAATTCATGTTTACATGTTATTATGGTATTTTGTGATAATTATTTTAATTTTGAGATTATTATTTTTTTAGCGGAATTCTCACTAATTATATCGCACTGTCGGTAACCAAAGGCGATGTCAAGAAATTCAATGTGGTGCTATATATTGTGTTACGTTTGGCCCGACTTTTGCCACAATTAATGATATTTATATTATTGACATTTTTGTTACCACTGTTGGGTTCGAGCCCTCTTTGGGCTGAAGTGGTCGGCAGTAATGTTGACAAATGTGAGACCAATTGGTGGCTAAATCTGCTTCTCATTCAAAATCTCTACAAATCTGATCAAATGGTATACCTTTTAAAACTAATAAACTATCATAATTTTTAAATAAATGCAACTAAATCCTTACATTTAATTTGGAAATAGTGTGCGATTCACACCTGGTTTATAGCCCTAGACTTTTAATACCATATAATGACAGCCGCATTGATATTAGTATTTCTTTATTTTAAACATTGCAACGATTGTAATATTTGCCATCATATCAACCATATTGTGGTATATCAATGAATTGCCGCCGGCGCTCATCGCCACCGGTCGCACATAAGCCTATCATAACCAAAACATTAATAGGCTATAACTGAACAAAAGCTCAATTCTCATAGAGAATATATTGAAAAGTATTTCAGTTTCACAATACATAAAATACCAGGGTCCTACAGTACCGTCTATTTTATGGGCACTCTATTGGGATCTGCATTGTATCGCAAAAAGTCATTGAATTTAAGCAAAGTATGTGTCAATAATTCTGTTCATTATTTCAAGTTTTTAAAATTTACTGATTTTTATCTCAATTACAGTCATCGCTGACTATCGTCTGGATTGCTATATTGAGTGCCTATTGTATCCCATTGTGGGATAAAATCTACTGGAATTACGGCCAGTCGTATACACTTGTAGTTTTCGGCCCTGTTTTATAATTTCTGCCTAATTATTTGGACGGTCTGTACGTCACTAATAATATGGTTGTGTATATCGGGAAAGGGAGGGCTAATCAACTCATTTCTATCCGATAGAATCTATCGCACCGGGCATTTGTACCGATGGCTCAGTTGACATATAGTGTGTATTTATGTCACGCGTGACTCATATGGTATTTCATGGGTTCGCGCCGTCATGTGATGGACACTCATATGTATAACGTATTGATTAATTTCATACACATTACTGTTATGTCATATATAATGGGATTCAGTATTTATGTCACGCGTGGCTCATATGGTATTTCATGGGTTCGCGCCGTCATGTGATGGACACTCATATGTATAACGTATTGATTAATTTCATACACATTACTGTTATGTCATATATAATGGGATTCTTATTCTTCATTGTGTTCATTGAAATAACAAATAAACCTCATAATTAAATAAATGCTATTTTTATGTTTATATCAAGCTGAATTTAATTTTTTTTTTGGTATATTAAATTAAATGAAATTTAATAATGAACCTTTAATAACTCTTTAAATAACACTATTTTGTTAATAATTATGTTTAAATACCATTTGAAAAACATTAGTTAATAGTAATATGTTTCCTAACCATATGCTGCAGAATAAAATCTAAAAAGTTTTTGATTTTAACCCAAATGTGTGCATATGTTATATTATTTTTCCATTATTATTAAATTTATTTATTAGTTGTTAACAATTTTACTCTTAATTATCCAAAAACAAAATGTTTTTGTGTATTTCATTACAATATTTTTAAACAGTATTGTATTTAAGGTTGTTATCATAAATGGTGTGTTATATTTAATTGTTTTAATTTTTTGTGTTATATGTTTAAGTCATTGACTCTTAAGTAAACATTAATTCATTTATCATATAATATATTGAATACAATTCTTCCAATGCTTTTCACAACAATTTATGAAATCATATGAAATCAAATCCAATTGTTTGAAGACGTTTTCAACTTTTTCATGGTGTCTCGTCTGTCTGTTGCATAAAACAAAAGTTTGCTTTGTGTTTTTGTTGTGTCTTATAATATAAACAATATTCTCCTCATTATAATAATGTTTACTTCAATTTTAGGATAATTTTGGGTATAAATAAAATCCCAAAATATAAGTGAGAAAAACAAACAACAAAAAAAAACAATATACAATTAATTTTATGTGAACCAAATTATTACCACTAATTCTACTGTTTTTATACCGCATTCTCATCCCATAAACCGCTGATATTTTCATCTTTTCCCTCAATATCTCAATACAAAAACCAAATCGTGAGTTTCTTCAAATATTTACCATCGATCTCATCATTAAGTGGTGTATAAAAGTTAACAGAATTGTATATCCTTTGCCTTAACAAAATAATTTGCACCTTTNATAAACCGCTGATATTTTCATCTTTTCCCTCAATATCTCAATACAAAAACCAAATCGTGAGTTTCTTCAAATATTTACCATCGATCTCATCATTAAGTGGTGTATAAAAGTTAACAGAATTGTATATCCTTTGCCTTAACAAAATAATTTGCACCTTTTTTGCACACTTTAAACACAAATGTCAGCACAAAAACACATCAGAAGTTAACATTTCGACCAATTTTATCGCAATTAACAAACAAATCCTATGTTTTACATTCAATTGACACAAATATATCATTACATTAATATTTTAGAAGTTGTTGTCATGTCTTGTTTTGTATGATTTCTCTATCATGTATTGCATAAATATTTGAATTCATTCAATAAATATACAGTTATAATGCGTTTGAGTTGAGAGATTACTATTTTGAAAGCTTTATAATGTATTAAATTACTTAATGAATGGCAGAAAAGACCGTATTTAACGATAATTATGGATCAATAATTAGATGCGAGGGATAATAAATGCCATAAAACAAGAGGTGAT
>CAJPIZ010003724.1:0-11281 GCA_905368565.1 Medioppia subpectinata
ACGCTGCTTAACTTCGGTGATCGAACGAGAACCGGTGCTTTCAGCGTGATATGGCCGTAGACAACAACCCATACATGAGTACTGCTATGCATTGCTATTATGGCTATTGTACGCATGCGCCCAATCATAGCATAGCAATGCATAGCAGTACTCATGTATGGGTTGATGTCTACGGCCATATCACTTGGAAAGCACCGGTTCTCGTTCGATCACCGAAGTTAAGCAGCGTCGAGCCGGGTTAGTACTTGGGAGGGAGACCACCTGGGAATACCCGGTGTCGTAGACTTTTTTGTTGCACTTTTTTACTTTTTTTTATTCAGTTTACTGAATTGCATAGCAATTATGTATTACCATTTAATTTTTATTGAAAAGTTTTTGAATTTAATGCTGATAATAATTTTTTCAATTTAATCATGTTTAGAAAGTCTGGTCATTCATTGGGTACATCAATAATGTTTTAATTATTATCAACACAACCAGAATATAGTGCCTTAAATAATATTATATTAATTGAGTTTATCAAATTTTGATGAACAAAATAAATGATATTGATTTGCACAAAGTAAAATAATTATAGTTAAACATTATTTATTTCAAATAAAATCCATACATTAGTGTTTTTGTATTTTATACTATTTATAGATTTGCACAATAAATAGTATTTATACATAATGTACTGTAAAGATGGTAATTATATCAATAGATTGTAAATTAAACGACTCGCTCTCGGGCCCGGAAAGTTACCTCGTAGTCCACCACCTGTGCCACGAGTGCTGACAACTCTCTCTCCTCGGCCTCCGACACACTATACGCGTCCACTAAATCTCTCAACGATTGGGTCACTCCTTGGAGATCAAAGTCTTCGTACAATAGGAACCGATGGAAGGGATTGGGTTTGAGGCCGGACTGTGCGGACACGTATTGGGCGATCGCATCGCTCATCCCATAGCTGGTCATCAGAAGCGCCAGTAATCGCAAAAGCGATCGCTTTTTACACTCGTGTGCAGTAAATATGATATAATCAGCGCTAATGTTGTCCATCGGTTCGGCGGCCAACTGGGCGTCCATTTCGCCCGTAAGCTTAGCGAAGCATATGTTGAACTCTTTCGTATGTGCGGCGAATTGGGCAACAATGCTGTCAAGGAATGGCCGGTCGACGGGTCCGGTGGCCAAAGTGCGGGCACTTTTGAACATTTGCTCAAACATAGGACCCACTTCTTCGTTACGCTTTTGTATTCTTTGCGCCCATAATATGTTGTCTTCACTCATATCGCCAATCATTACCAGCTTTTGTACGAAATCACTTGTCATATAAAGTTGTATTTTGTCTTTGACTGAATCCCAGAGTCGATCGCTCAATGGTTTGACACATTTTGACGCCATTGCTGTTGGTTTTAATGATACACTTCAAGCGTAAAGCAATAATTTAATTATTATCTGTTTGTAATAGATGTGAGACTAACTATTGAATAACACTATTTGATTACTTTTACATTAATGATTAATATGGTTTGAATTGAACTTCAGCGACATATTTGATTTAAAATTTAATTAGATTGAAATAATTTTATATTATTTTTATTAGTAATTACTTTTATATTTATGATGTACAGTACAGCATATAATGTAATTAAATTAAGCATTAAATATAAATGATTTATGGACAATATTATATTATTGTTATTGGGTTTTAAAATGTTAATACTCGAGTGCACGGCAATTATTCTTGTGGTTATTTATTTACTTGTTTTAATGATATTAATTTTTTTACTACATTATTTAAACTTAATTAAATAAATGAAGCATATTCATTGAGTTTACAATATTTTAAAAATATTAAAAATAAATAAACATGTTAATTTTAAAACTATCAATATAGTTGGTGTTATACATAACTTATTTCAAATATTCATTACACACTATATTCTGGGTTTTATTTAATATTTTCAAAATAATAAACATTAAAATAGAAAATGACAATTTAATAAATCAGGTAATTTATAAATGTAATCATTTTCTTGCTCTGAATGCTTCCTCGTTGGTCAACACCTGTGCCACGAGTGCTGACAACTCGGTCTCCTCGGCCTCCGACACACTATACGCGTCCACTAAATCTCTAAACATTTTGGTCGCTGTTTTCATATTGAGGTCTTCGCACAATAGCAACCGACTCATGTCAGTGGGCTTATAGTTGGGCTGAGCGGACAGGTATTGAGCGAACTCAACACGGATCCAATGCCTGGCCATTAATACCACCAATAATCGCAAAAGCGACCGCTTTTTACACTCATTCGCAAGTAATATGATATAATCAATCATAGAGTCGTCCATCGGTTCCGCAGCCAACTGGGCGTCCATTTTGCCCGTGAGCTTAACGAAGGCTGTGTTGTAGTCATTGAGAATAGTGTCGAATTGGGCCACAATGTTGTCAAAGAATGGCCGGTCGACGGGTCCGGTGGCCAAAGTGCGGGCATTTTTGTACAGATCCCTATACGCCGGACACATCTCGTCGTTACGCTTTTGCAGTCTATGAGCCCATTGTATGTTCTCTTCGCTCATATCGCCCGACATTAATAGTTTCTGTACAAAATCAGTGGCCATTTGTTGTCTTACTTTGTCTTTGACTGAATCCCAGAGTCGATCGCTCAATGGTTTGGCAAACTTTGACGCCATTGCCGTTTGATTTAATGATATGAACGATAACTTCAAAGTATAGATTGATTTATAACTAGTTTTAACACTTTTGTCATATATTTATTATAATTATTTAATTTTATAAATTTTACGTATTTCATTCAAATATGTTTGGCATTAAATTTCATTAAGATTTATTAAGAAATTGAATTAATGAATAACTAAGTTTAAGCGTTAAATCATACATATAAAGTACTGTACATACTTTTAAGTGATTATTTTAAAAATTAATATCTACAAAAATTGTTTTTATTATTATTATTTACAACATTATTAACAATAATATTTAACATAAGCTAATTAGCTTAAAAGTAAACTTAATTAACTAAATAAATTAATACAAGCAAGGTTATTTTAGATAACCCTACGGGTATTTTACAAATAATTAATTAATTCAAAAGTTCTAATACTGGTAAAGAAATTCTAACGTTATTTGAAATAATAATCATGTTATATATTATTCTATAAGAATTTACATTAATCAAATAAATCACTTTCTGGCCCGAAATGCTTGCTCACAGTCCAAAGTCTGTGCCACGACTGCAGACAACTGTCTCTCCTCGGCCTCCGACACACTAAACGCGTCCACAAAAGCCCTCAACGATTTGGTTGTATTTATCGGATCAAAGTCTTCGTATAATAGGAACCGACGAAAGAGATTGGGCTTATGGTTGGGTTGAGTGGACAGGTATTCAAGCATTTCGACAGCTATCCAAAAGGCGGCCATCAGTATCATTGATAATCGCAATATTGAACCCGTTTTACACTCATTCAAAACAAATATAGTATAATTAATATTAGAGTTATCCATCGGTTCCGCAGCCAACTGGGCGTCCGTTTTGCCCATAAGCTCAACGAAGGCTGTGCTGTGCGCTCTCAGGTGTGTCTCAAACTGTTCCGCGAAGTTGTCGAAGAATGGTTTGTCGACGGGACCGGTGGCCACACTTCGGGCCCTTTTGAACAGCTCCGCAGTCGACCACATCATCTCATTGTTTCGTTTGTCTATCCGTTGCGCCCATAATATGTTGTCTTCACTCATATCGCCCTTCATTACCAGTTTATGCACGAAATCAGTGGTCATTTGATGTCTTACTTTGTCTTTGACTGAATCCCAGAGTCGATCGCTTAATGGTTTGACACACTTTGACGCCATTGTCGTTGGATTTAATGATATACTCTATAGTACTTCAAAGTGTTCACTGATTTATGCGGTATAACATTTACCCTGTTTTAATGGCTGTTTAATAATAGCTCTTATGTTTAGTGATCTTATTTCTAATTACTTTTTATTTTTTAAAAATATGTTTTGTATTATATTTCATTAAAAATAATCAAAATTGGTTTTAAATAATTTAATGATAAAACACCGAAAATAATTGATTATAAAATTTTGTATGAATTAAGATACAATAAATATTTTAATAAATTTAATAAAACACACTCAAAATAACTAAAATAAAACTATTTAATTGAGAATTTATACTTTAGACATTTATTAATTATAAAAACACAGGTTTTATTAATTAAAAGTATTTTCTTATAATTAATTAACGTTATACCAATATTTAATTAAATAAATCAATTAAAACTATTAATTAAATTTTACAATAAATTGTGCCATACTTTCCAGTCATACAATCTATCACCGAAACCAACGACAATGGCGTCAAAGTGTGTCAAACCATTGAGCGATCGGATCTGGGATTCAGTCAAAGACAAAGTAAGACATCAAATGACCACTGATTTCGTGCATAAACTCTTAGTGAAGAGCGATATGAGTGAAGACAACATATTATGGGCGCAGAGAATAGAAAAACGAAACCAAGAGATGATGTGGTCGTGTAATGAGCTGTTGAAAAGGGCCCGCACTTTGGCCACCGGATCCCAAGACAAACCATTCTTCGACACCTTCGTGGAAGTGGTCGACTCAAACATGAGAGCGCACAGCACAGCCTTTGTTAAGCTTATGGGCGAAATGGACGCCCAGTTGGCGGCCGAACCGATGGACAATTCTATTATTGATTATACTATATTTGTTTTGAATGAGTGTAAAACGGGTTCATTATTGCGATTATCAGTGATGCTAATGGCCGCGTACTGGATAGCTGTCGAAATGCTTGAATACCTGTCCACTCAACCCAACCATAAGCCCAATCCCTTTCGTCGGTTCCTATTGTACGAAGACTTTGATCCAAAAAATACAACCAAATCGTTGAGGGCTTTAGTGGACGCGTATAGTGTGTCTGAGGTCGAGGAGAGACAGTTGACAGCACTCGTGGCACAAGTGTTGCACTGCGAGGAAGCCATGCGGACCAGAGTTTAATTGATATTTAATTCAAAAATTACCATCATTGATAGATATATTATTATTTTGGTCGAAGAGAAAGCTTCTAAGACATTTATTAATTGAACAATGATCATGCACAATTAATGAATGTTAATTCTTACAGAATAATAAATAATATGATTATTATTTAAAATAAAATAAAAAATTTACAATCCATATTATTTAATTAATTTTTTATTTTCATAAACTTACAGAATTGATTAAAACTATTATTATGCTTGGGTGTATTTATTCTGTAATTCTAATTTAAAATATTTACTAAACCATGATGTTAATTATTTGAAATTAAATTTAATTAATTATTGAAGTTAAAGACTTGCGGGCCAGACAACCATTAAAAGTTTAAATTTTAAACACATGAATCACAATTTACTATTATATTTGCATATATTTATTATGTAATTATAATTATTTAATAAATTGGTCAATTTATTTTTCTAAATTTCAATTTAAACAATAAACATCATAATCATTATTCTATAAGAATTTACATAGAATAATCGTGTCATGGTCGCTTTTCAATCAAATAAATTACTCTCTGCCCCGGAAGGCCTGCTCGTGAACCAAAGTGTGTGCCACGAGTGCTGACAACTCGCTCTCCTCGGCCTCCGACACACTATACGCGTCCACTAAAGCCCTCAACGTTTGGGTCATTGTTTTGAGATCGAAGTCTTCGTACAATAGGAAGCGACTCAAGTCATTGGGCTTATGGTTGGGCTGAGCGGACACGTATTGGGCCATTTCAACGCAGATCCAATTCATGGCCAACAATATAACCTCAATGCGTAATAATGAGCCCTTTTTACACTCATTCAAAATAAATATGATATAATCAATCATAGAGTGGGCCATCGGTTCGGCGGCCAACTGGGCGTCCATTTTGCCCGTAATCTTAGCGAAGGCTGTGCTGTGCTCTCGTAGTTGTGCGGCGATTAGTGCCCCGCTATTGTCGAAGAATGGTTTGTCTTGGGATCCGTTGGCCAAAGTGCCGGCCCTTTTGAACAGCTCATATAACGCCCACATTATCTCATGGTTTCGTTTTTGCATTCTTTGCGCCCATAATATGTTGTCTTCACTCATATCGCCCTTCATTACCAGTTTTTGCACGAAATCAGTGGTCATTTGATGTCTTACTTTGTCTTTGACTGAATCCCAGAGTCGATCGCTCAATGGTTTGACACACTTTGAAGCCATTGTCGTTGGATTTAATGATACTATACTTTAGAGTCTATTTAATCTAGCGTTTTTAGTTTAAACATTTATTCATAATTAATTATTATAAAAACATATGGGTTTTATTAATTAAACGTATTTCTTTGTAATTAATTACAGTATAATTAAAATAATTAGGTAGTAGTGGATGTTTGTATTCTGTATAAGTAATAAATTAGAGTTATTTTGAGATTAATATAATAATTATTACAACATTTATTGCTAATTGAATTCCGGTATTCATTATTTGATTAATCTATAGACTCTATAATTAATAAATAAATAATAAATTCATATAAAGTGCCAAAACATAAATTCAAATAATGCTTATTTATTTGACATTTCGACCACTTTTATAAACATAATCACAATCATTGAGATTATCTGCAAATATAATAAGAAATTAAAACAATGGTATAATTTAGTGATAATAATTAATAAATACATTACTTCATAGCCTCTGAAGGTATTTATAATAAATAATTTCCAACAATAAAATCCAATTTTCTTTTGGGCTAATCTTTCCAATAAATTTAATAACTATTTCATACAAATAAATTACAAATCAAAATACAATTTATAGAAATTTAATTAAATAAGCATTATTTACTTTGAATTTGACCAATATTGATTTCAATACAGGTAAACAATACATTGTATTCAACAAAATATACGATTTGTTAATTTGTATATAAATTGCGGCAGAAATATGAATGACAAGTATTAATATTGATAACAGATTAATGAATACAACGGCTATAATGGCGCTAATTATAGGATTAAGATTACGACCAAAAACTACTAAATAAAAAGCAATGGGAATTATCATTGAAAACGAGAGCCAGAATATCAACAAAAACTTTGACCAATAAATACCATTATATTCACTAATCTCCAGATATTGTGAATTTAAATCATTAATAATTGTTAATACTTTTTGATTTAATACTCTATAATTTTTTGAATTTAATATAATTAATAGCAATGAATTGATTTGCTTTAGCTTTAGTCGCAAATAATATGTAATGAGATAGTAGTAAACAAATTGCCAGATAATTATGTTATAGATATAGTGGGCGCTAATCATCCAAATAATTGCGTGAATTATTGATAGGATTAATAGTGAAAATGATTGCATCATATATTTAAAATACAGCAAAATTACCACGATAAATATATTGAGCGGAATATTGATCGTAATCATTTTGGTTACAAGTAATACTCTGCGGCAAATATTGACTAACTTTATGACAACATATTTGTTTTCAATGCCAATAGATTTTGGTGTTATAAAACCGGATAGCATTTGAAATAGACGTAAATCTGTGGGCTTTATATGTTTGCGATAATTATAGTAATTAATCAATTGTGACACAAATGGTATGCCATTGATGACAGTCTGAACGAGATTGAAATGTACCCTAAATCCCATTAGATATCCAATGTCTCCGATGTAAGCGTATTGCAAATGGGAATTCAGTGGACAAACACTCATAACAAGTGTACGAATTAATAGTGTTGCGATACTAATTAATACAATCAATGGATTGTAAAACACATGCCTTTTTGCTTTAGACTCGGGTTTAACTAACGATAAACCGATTGAATACAAGCGACTGTCGGCTCCAGCGATGGCCACATTTGGTGGTAAATTTTTGTTGCAATTAATTTCACTCATTATTTGTCTAAATAAAGATATTTTTCGTTGAGAATTATATTTTATTATTCATTAAAATTTGAAAGTTTTTCAAATTAAATAGTAAATTTAATATACTGTAGTATTTCAGTTCATTACAACCATAGATCACATTATTAGTGCATTAAGTATTTTATAATAATTATTATACTCTAGTTTACTGCGGGCTTATAGTGCAGACATTGCCCGCAAATACACAGTTTGCTAATTAATAAATAATTATAATTATTTTTTAATAGAATCTTGGCAGAACAGTTTTCAGTTTGAGCACGAACTTCAATATTAATGATTATCGCATACATTTTTTTAATAACTTAATTTTAACAAATATTTGATTATTATTTTACAGAAAATATACAATGTTTATTTGTTTGCACATTAATGATAAGTTAAATACATTTATTACACAAACGAATATAAATTTTCATAATTACCCCATATTTTTAATTCCAAACAACAATTGAACTAATTATTGAAATCAAAATTAACATGATCGTAGAATATTTTATGCATAAATAAAGTATACTTTACATATATTTAAGGCAATTGCTATTATTATAATTATACCCATGCATAATAGCAATTTGGTATTTATATACCAAATTTATGGTATTTATATAGCAACATGAATATTATTTATTAAATTTTTTTTTTCAAGATAAATGTAAAATAGAATAAAATATATATTTTATTTAGTTATCAAAAATCATTATAAACAATTATGGTAGGTATTTCTATCAATATATCATTACTACAATATTAAAATGAACGTACCAAATAAAAATAAATATGGTGATTAGTATGGGTACTAAAATTTATATATGCTAAAAATATCAAACAAATAAAATGACAATACTAATAACTTACAATAAAATTATGTAAGTCGTTTAGTTATTTAAATAATATTTTAAATAAATTTTATTAAAGATTATTATAGGAAATTTAGTATAAAAATTGTATTTATTTTATATACATGTATAATATACAATATAATGATTATTTAACAAGTGATTAAATAAAAATTTAGATATTTACATTAGAAAAATAAATAGAATTATTTTTATTTTAAATATATTTTGCTAAATACAAATATTATAAAGTTAAATAAATATTATTTTAAATTAACAAAAATTGTTATGATAAATATTTTCATAAAATGTTGTAAATTTTATAGTATTTAATAATTTTGTAATTACTATAGAAAACACTAATTCTTTTTATATGACATTTCCACTAATTTTATAAACAGAATAATAATCATTGAAATAATCTGAAAATAAATGTGATTAATAGTAGTTTTAGCTAAATTAAGCTAGATAAATAATTTATATTTAATCAATACCTCAAAACCTCGCATATAATCAATTATAAATAGTTTCCAACAATAAAAACCAACTCGTTTTTCGCCATTTCTTATAATTATATTCTGTAGCTATTGATAGATAAATATTTACCATTCAATAAAAACTTCAATACTTTAACATTATATACGAAACTAAATATAAAAATATACAACTTACCTTAATTTTCATATGAATTGATATATCGATATATTGAATATAAATAGTATTTAACAAATCATACGATTTATTAGCCTCTCTATAGACGTTGGCAGTGATGTTAATCGTAAAGAGGAGTATAATTACATACATTACGTTAAAACACGAGAACAGGAACCGTATGATAGTCTCTGTTCGGCCAAAAAAGGCCAGATATGTGAGCGACGCTATCACTGAACTAATCGTAACCCAAATAATGCCCAAAAATTTGGACCAATAATTCTCGTTGTATTCGTCGATCTCTTTATAACATTCGTTCAATTCGTGGCAAACCCTCCAAAGCCTTATATCTCGCACCGGATGTCCCTCTTTGTGGTAAATCAACGCCTGGAGCCGTGTGTTCAGCGCCCGGAGCTTCAGATCCAGATAATAAGTGATTATGATATAGTATACAAATTGCCAAATAATTATGTTGTAGTAATAGTGAACGCTTATGGCCCACAGCAGGGCGTGGGGTATCACCACTGTTATCAGGGTATTAAACGACACGTTTGTTGAGAATAATACCATGACGGTCATAAATGTAAACCCGGGCAGTGATTGTAGATTTAATTTGGCCGCAAGTATTGTACTTCGGCTCAGCTTAAGTAAGTTATATATCACGCGATTATCAGTGAGACCAACATTTTCCGGGGTAACCCTCGCCGACATCATACGAAATACGGACAAATACGTGGGTTTAGCGCCCCGTTTGTGGAGCAGATAGTTTTGTATTTGAGCACAGAATGGTATCAATACGGTTAGGATGACCAGCATATTGGCCTGGATTCTGGCGCCCGTGAAAAATCCCAAATCACCGGAATATACGTAATATTCCTTCGACTGTTCGGGTATTGCCAGCAAAACGATGTGTCGTATCAATAGTTGGGTTATTACTAGAAACACAATTAATGGGTTGTTAAATAGGTTACGTTTGGTGCCCTCGTATGGGTATAACGATAGCCCTATGGAGTATAGATGACTTCCCGCCGACTTTATGACCAGCCTTTCCGGCAATAGCCGGTGGGCTTTTATCTCGTTCAATGTGGTAGCCATCCCAATGGATTCACTATGGTATTTGTTTTTTCGCCAATATTTTGCCACTATAAATACATTAATGCAGATTTTAAAATAAAATATTTATATATATATTTAGCATTTATGTTGATCTATTAAAGTGATATATATACAAAAACATATACATGTAAAGTTATATTTATATTATTATGTATTTTTGATAACATTAATTTTATTGATAGGAAATCAATGTCTTTTGTGTGAAGTTTAAATATATAAGTTTATATTCTTATAAGTATACCATTTATTAAACTAAATTGTCTGGTATAATAGACTTGTACTTTTGAATCGTGATAAAATATTTTCTTTGCCCATACATTTAAATGTACGTTTAGGTTAATGATTCTTCGTACATGGTAAAAATAATACATTTTTAGTGTATTTCAATGACATAAAACAACATTAATATTTAAATTACAAATATACAGTATTTGAACAAAATTATTGATATATTTAAATAAAATTTTAAATAAAACAAGTATTATATTGACAGGAAAATAATAGTTTAGTACAGTTGAACAACATTTACGGTAAACCTAAACAACAGTTAAACCCCGTTATTAGTCATTATTCGTCACGTGACTCTCTCTTATATATTTTCGCGCCAATACTTTATTCAATTATGCTGACACCATCCATATACTCTATTATAATCACATTTATATTGTAATCATTCATAAATATACCTATACTTTACCGTATAATATCGGTAATCTG
>CAJPIZ010003725.1:0-11281 GCA_905368565.1 Medioppia subpectinata
TTACATTTAACCGTTCGACTTACTGTATTTTTATATTAATAAACTCAATAAAAAATATTAAAAATAAAATTACTAATTTATTATACCTCAGGCTATTTTGCCTGAGGCTATACACTACCGTCTCTTCCTTAGATGTGCGCAGATCTCTACTGAGTCTGCGCGTGCTTATATCGGTGCTCCTCTACTTATATGCATTTGCATGTATTTTTAAAATGTTTTATTTATCTAATTACTTTTATCATTATATGAATCACATAATATAATTGTAATTAAAATGTAATTAAGGATTGTATTATTAAATTAACTAATTATTATGTATTTACTAAAGTGCATAATTAACGCTAAAGACCGTGATTAAGGTATGTTTAAGTAATCACAATAGGTAAATTACCAATTTAGTATATTTTATGTTATATTCATAAAAGAAAGTTTATACAATATTTAAAAAATCCATGATAAAGATATTAAATTAAATTCATTAATAACATGATTATATTGTTATTTGTTGTAATTTAATAACATTTTTAAAAAACCTTCAGAAAAACCTCATAATTATGTTATTGTAGAATATTTATAGGTTTAAAAATCTGACAAATTAATTATGTTTAAAACTTTTTTGCATTGCTATAAAATGCAAATAATAGTTTTTAAATACCAAAATAATAAAATAATTGATCGAAGGGCATGGAAAACCAGGTATTTTGTATACTTACTGTATACAAAATAACTTGTTTTCCATGCCCACCGATCAATTATATAATATTGTTTAATAGTAACAAACCTATTGTAAGTGTATTTTGCATTTTTATAAAATATTTAGTTACTGTTATTTATAAATACAGTTAACTATGTATTTGTAATGATATTCAAATATTAAATTTATGATCATTACTAATGATTCATTAGTATGTGTTCAAATATATTGTAACAAAATAAATGTTGCGAATGTTGCAATGTAATAAATTTACTTATATAAATCAAAATGTGTACGTAATCTTAAATTATTTTTTCAAGTTTTAAACATCGTTGCCAAACATACAGGAATTTCCTGTATTATACAGAATTTTTCACAGAATACAGGAATAAATTTTCTTGTACATTAAAAAATCCAGGAATAAATATTTCAAAATAAGCTGTAATACAACATTTTTTGGTAATTTTTTCACATTTATACAGGATTTTCAAAATATGATTTGGCAGCACTAGTTTTCAATTCATATCTTTTGCTTTTAGTTGGAAAACTTTTTGGACAATATTCTTAGCAACAATTGTAATGGTATTTACATGTTTTCATACTAATCATTCTTTACAACAAAAATGATGTTTAAATAAAAACTACTTTTAACAAAGTTTGTATTGTTATTGTCTATCATTGTCTATCTGTGTATAATTAACCATAGTTATTTTGCCAATATTATAATCAATATTTTATTTTTAAATTAATATGATTGCTTTATTATATGCAAATTGCATTTATTATAATAATACAATGTAAAATTTATATTCTGAATGTAATATTTACTATTGCACTCTACGCAAGTATGACTGCACTAAATGCACTTTTTGCACTTCATGTGTATTATAACCATAATAGAATATTTATGAAGTGTGCGAATATAGTATATAAGCTATGAATCAAAATTTCAAACATAAAAATATAATAAAATCCAACAGATAATCAACGACTAAAATCATAGTAAACAATATATTTGTAATTGTGAATAAATATAAGCAAATCATTTGTAATATTATTAGCGAATTATATAATTTTTGGCAAATATTAACCATGAGCTACAGAAAGGCCACATGTTTTTCAACCAAAGAATATTTCGAGACTATAACCGGTCGACGGAGGAAAGTGGAGACCGACCGGCGACTGGACGGTCAGGTGGTAGTGATTACCGGCGCCAACGCCGGCATTGGCAGAGCCACGGCACAGGAGTTGGCCAAACGGGGTGCTAAGGTATGTCCACACAATTACTAATACAGTGCAACTTTTCCATAATGAACGGCCAGTTCAAAACCGTTTGTTATGAGGAGGTGTTCATCCAAGAGAAGTTTACCCATGAGAAGTTACACTGTATCACCATAACTTTTGTAATTTTCATCTAGTTTAAAACAAGACAGGGTCAAATAGGGGATGCTTTAAATATGACGTGGTTATTGAATCACCAAGGTGTTTTTAAACTATATACTCTATATTATAAAGTATTTTCGTACACTATGAATGAGTAACATGTGAATAGTCTATAAATTACAACACAAGGGTTTTATGCTGGGTGTACGCTAGTGTAAATTATGCCTGCTTATAATCTAGTTAAATAGTGTTGGCAACATTTAACTAATATCAAAATGCTTATATTTAAGGTGATTATAGCGTGTCGTTCGGTAGATAAGGGCGAAGCGGCGGCCGATAAGATCCGTGCGCTGTATGCCGGGGCTAATGTTGTGGTAATGGAGTTGGACTTGTCGTCCCTCTCGTCTGTCCGCCGGTTTGCTCAACAATTGAGTGATAGGGAAGCGGTTGTGGATATACTTATTAATAACGCCGGCATTGCGTTCGTACCGGAGGCCAAAACCGTCGATGGCTTTGAGATGCATTTGGGGACAAATCATTTGGGTATTTAATAATGCTATTTATTGCGCTTATTTGGTGTCTGTAATACATATAATAATATTTAATATTGGTCAAACAATGAATATTTTTAAATATTACCTAGGCCACTTCCTGTTGACATTACATCTACTACCACTAATAAAGAAATCTAAACTTGGTAAAGTGGTAACGGTAGCATCGAGCGGGCATTTGGTGGGCAAAATTAACTTTGACAATATAAACCTACTAAACGGCGCGTACGCTCCGGTGAAAGCGTACGGCCAGAGTAAACTGGCCAACATATTATTCAGCCGCGAGTTGTCCCATAGATTGGGTGCGGACAGTACGGTACGAACTTATAGCATACATCCCGGTGCCGTCAATACGGTACGTCCCGAGACCACGTCAGTCGCCTCAACGTTTCTCAAACTAACCGGTTTGACCCCCGAGATGGGCGCCCAGACCACACTGTACTGCGCCCTCGACCCCCAATTGGATAATGAAACTGGGTGCTATTATGTGTAAGTGTTATTTATTTTGTGTATATTAATATTTCTAACTCATTGTTTTTATTATTGATTATTAATTGTAATTATTTATCTCCAATAATTTATTTTTAATAAATTATATAATACAAATTAATATTTTTACATTTAGGAAATTTTATTTGTATAGATATTTCATTAAATGTTATTGTTTTATTAATTGATGTAAATGTTTATATAATAATTTTAATTTGTTTATTAATTGACAGAAATTGCCGTAAAATAAATAAAATGATTTCTACGACAACCGACGATAAGGCGGCTGAAAGGCTATGGGATTATAGCTGTGTTTTGGTCGGTTTGGAGGACAACTATCGTATTTAGAATGTACTTGATGAATATTGTATTTTATTTAAAAAGTACATTTTGTATATTCCATCAATTATTTACTTGTATTTTTATATAATATGCATTTGCATGTATTTTTAAAATGTTTTATTCATCTAATTACTTTTATCATTATATGAATCATATAATATGATTGTAATTAAAATGTAATTAAGGATTGTATTATTAAATTAACTAATTATTATGTATTTACTAAAATGCATAATTAACGCTAAATACCGTGATCAAGGTATGTTCAAGTAATCACAATAGGTATATTACCAATTTAGTATATTTTATGTTATATTCATAAAAGAAAGTTTGTACAATATTTTAAAAATCCACGATAAAGATATTAAATTAAATTCATTAATAACATGATTATATTGGTATTTGCTGTAATTTAATGCTATTTAGAATAACGTCCAGAAAAACCTCATAATTATGCTATTATTGAATATTTATAGGTTTAAAAATTTACAAAATAATTATGGTTAAAACTTTTTTGTATTGTTATGAAATACAATAAATAGTTTTTAATATCAAAATAATTAAATAATATTATTTAATATTAACAAACCTACTGTAAAGTTTATTTTGCATTTTTATAGAATATTTAGGTACTGTTATTTATAAATACAGGTAACTATTTACTTGTAATATAGTCAACTATTAGTAAAGCATTAACATACTGTATACAGTTAAACCATGTATGTAATATTAAGGCCAAAAATATGTAATACAATATGTGGTAATACAATCACCAAAATGTTTGATATTTTAATACAAAATGGTAAAACATTGTATTATGCACAAATTATGATGAAACATGCAAATAATTAATGATTTATACAGTTTTCCTAATGGTATTCATTAAAAATATTCAGATTTACTTATAAATACCTAATCTAAAATTATTCATCTGTTCTCCGTCTACTTTAGTTTATTTGAGCTAGTAATGATTTTTATAGACAAATATGTTTGAAGTGTGAATAAATAAAATACTTAAATTATTTGCCAGAAATATAATTTTTGAATCAATTATTTGACAAAATTTTTGAAAAAATCATGCAATTTTCATATATTTTGCCGATTTTCCTATAATATGTGCTAACATCCAAAATAATATTATTTAATTATATGTATTTATGTAATAACAAATAGGTCGTAAAATACTCCTTATTATATGATACGGATAGATCTTTAAGCTAGAGTGCGATATCTTGTACCACATAAATATGTAAAGTTAACGCTTTGGTCATTAGTATGTGCTCAAATATATTGTAACAAAATAAATGTTGCAATTATTTTAATCAAAATGTGTACATAAGTTTGTGAAATTAATTTTCAAGTTTTCAATTACTCTCCTAAACATACTAATCACAATACAACAAAAATAATGCTTAAATAAAAATTTATTTTAACAAAATTTGCACTATTCTGGTGCATTGCTAATTATTATTAATAATATAATATCAATATTCTATTTTTAAATTAATATGATTGCTTTTTTACCTGCAAAGCATATTCTTGATGTAATATTTACTATACAGTACGCAAGTGTGATTGCACTCTATGCACTTTTTGCACTTTATATGTACTAATGTTTTTACCATAACAGAATATTTCTGAAATGTGCAAATATATTCAGTAGTATATAAGTAGCAAATGAAGTATAATTTTGAACATAATAAAACCAGTTGCATAGTCAACGCCTAAAATAATAGTAAATGATATATTTAAGATTATAAAAAATATAAAAAATCATTTGTAATATTATTAACATAGTTATTTTTGACGAATATTTATTATGAGCTACAGAAAAGCTACATGTTTTTCGACCAAAGAGTATTACGAGACTATAACCGGTCGACGGAGGAAAGTGGAGACCGATCGACGACTGGACGGTCAGGTGGTAGTGATTACTGGCGCCAACGCCGGCATTGGCAGAGCAACCGCACAGGAGTTGGCCAAACGGGGTGCTAAGGTATGTCAAAAAAATTACTAATATCATCATAACTTTTGTAATTCTCATCTAGTTACAGTAAATAGTGTTGGCAACATTTAACCAATATCAAACTGCTTATATTTAAGGTGATTATAGCTTGCCGTTCGGTAGATAAGGGCGAATTGGCGGCCAATGAGATCCGTGTGCTCTATCCCGGGGCTAATGTTGTGGTAATGCAGTTGGACTTGTCGTCCCTCAAGTCTGTCCGCCGGTTTGCTCAAGAAATGAGTGATAGGGAACCGATTGTGGATATACTCATCAATAACGCTGGCGTTGCGTTTATACCGGAGGCAAAAACCGTCGATGGCTTTGAGATGCAGTTCGGGACAAATCATTTGGGTATTTAATGATGCTATTTATTGTGCTTATTTGGTGTATAACAGAACGTTCAAACAAAAATGTTTCTATGCCCAATAACTTTAGGACTAATCAAGATAAATTGACTTAAAATTTTTAGTATTTTTAATATTCAGAGTCTAAATTTCAGACTCTAAGTACACTAGTTGATGTTTACATATTCTATGAAATTATCATGATTGATTATAATTTAGACTCTTTATCTTTTAATAAAATATTGTCCATGTACTAAATATTTACATCTCGATAATCTGTAATACATATAATAATATTTAATATTGATTAAACAACAAATATTTTAAAATTTTATCTAGGCCACTTTCTGTTGACATTACATCTACTACCACTAATAAAGAAATCTAAACTTGGTAAAGTGGTAATGGTATCATCGAGCGTGCATTTAATGGGCAAAATTAACTTTGACAATATAAACCTGCTAAACGGCGCGTACGCTCCGGTGAAAGCATATGCCCAGAGTAAACTGGCCAACATATTATTCAGCCGTGAGTTGTCCCATAAGTTGGGTGCGGACAGTACTGTACGTACTTATAGCATACATCCGGGTGTCGTCAATACACAGGAGGGGGTACGTCACGAGTCGTTTAGCACGGCTTCAGTCTCCGCAACATTTCTCAAACTAACCGGTTTGACCCCCGAGATGGGCGCCCAAACCACACTGTACTGCGCCCTCGACCCCCAGCTAGATAATGAAACTGGGTGCTATTATGCGTAAGTGTCTTTTATTTTGTGTATTTCTTACTTGTTGAATTTATAAGTTAGTATTAATTGTAATTATTTATTACCAGTAATTTATTTAGAGTAAATTAATACATTGAAAATTTTATTTTTATAAGTATTTTTGTAAAATTTTTATTTTTTATTAATTGACAGAAATTGTCGTAAAATAAATAAAATGATTTCTACGGCGACCGACGATAAAGCGGCTAAAAGGCTATGGGATTACAGCTGTGTTTTGGTCGGTTTAGAGGACAACTATCGTATTTAAAATGTGCTTGATGAATCTGGCATCTTATTTAAAATGTACATTTTGTATATTCTTCACTATATAATTTTGTATAAAGTGCACTAAATTACTATAATTAGAATTCGCATTATCTTTAACTTAAAGTGTTACATAACTTTATTTTAACTTTTATGATATTTTCTAACCGATTGTTATGCATAGGTTATGTAATTTATTCTAATATTATATGATTGTAATTAAAATGTAATTAAAAATTGTATTGTTGAATTATTGAATTAAATAGTTATTGTATGATTACTAAATAATTAAAGACAATGATGTTTAATTAATCACATTACGTAAATTACCAATTGAGTATAAAGTATTTTATATTATAGTCGTTGAAAGAAATTATACAATAAAAAATTTTTGATAAAGATATTAAATACAATTCATTAAAATGATTATATTGTCATTTGCTTTAATTTAATGACAGTTTAAAATAACCTTCAGGAAAACCTCAAATTATGTAATTGTCAGTTATTTATAGGGTTAAAATGGTGACAAAATAATTATGTTTTAAACTTTTGTTATAGAATACAAATAATAGTTTGTAAAAATCAAAATAACAAATATTAAAGAATAAAATAAGTCTTAATTTTATATTTAAAAATCTCGTTATTTTCCTTTTAAGTAATATTTGAGTCTATTTTGTATTTTTTTTAAATATAAAAATAGTAAATATCTATTTACAGTTATTTATAAATACAGCTAGCTATTGTATTTATACACAACATTTTTATTTAAATATAATATAATTTTTTAATTAAAACAGGATTTTTATAAACTTTATAAATATGTTTTGAGAATTTTATTATATAATTGAATCTACATTTAGATGAGCATAAAATTTAGATCAATAAATATATTTTAAAAATAAATTCAGCGTGTCATTAATTTGTCATTAATTTTATGAAATATTACATTATTTATTTAAAACAAAAAAATATATTTTAATAATCATTATATTATATTTAATGAAATATATAATTAAAACTATATTTACTATTCTAATCTAAAATCAATAAATTTGTAATTAAACATGAATATCCATTTACCATATAATTCATTATTTATTAATTATTTTAATAATTTATTGAATAATTTTTTAGTCTATCTTTTAAATGCTATTGATTATAAAAGTAGTCTAATATTAAATAGATATTTACAAATATCCATACAATAATACTTTAAAGTAAAAATGACAATTACAATTCATAATATGCATCATTAGTGGCTGTTTGTGTTTATATCCAAATCTATTTTATATTGGTCTAATATAATTAACAATAGTTTCATTGCTGTTATCATCAATATTTTACCTATGCAATAATATGGATATTATTACCTAATTATATGCAATTCATATCTTATGAGTAATACAATTGTAATACTGTGTACAACTGCACTACAGTATTGTATGTAATGTACAGTACTTACTGCGCACCGGTAGGCAAAGTCCATATGGACTTGTTTGCCCTTCATGAATTTGCACTGTCAAATATTCTTACCATAGTTGTATTTCAGATATAAAAGTTGACATGTAAAGCAGTAATTTTTATATTTTTAAAAACAGCAAACAGTCTGAGTTTTTAGTGAATTCATTATATTATTGATACGTAAATATATAATAAATATTTATTTGGGTTGAATAGTATTTTACCCTATTTAGTAAAAGTTAATATTAATCATGAGCTATATAAAAGCAGCTAACTTTTCAACCAAGGTGTTTTATGAGATTAAAACCGGCCGACGGAATAAAGTGGACACCGATCGCCGGCTGGACGGACAGGTAGTGGTTATTACCGGCGCCAACACCGGTATTGGTAAAGTAACCGCCCAGGAGTTGACCAACCGGGGCGCTAAGGTATGCTTATATGCTTATTAACTAGTGTAAATGTAGAATGACATTTTGTTTGATGTGCAAAATTAATGATGGGTGTTTATTTTTAGGTGATTATAGCGTGTCGTAACGTAGATAAGGGTGAATCGGCGGCCAATGAGATTCGCACTGAGAACCCCGGGGCCAATGTTGTGGTAATGCAGTTGGACTTGACGTCCCTCAAGTCTGTTCGTCAGTTCGCCCACGAGGTTAGGGATAGGGAGCCGGTGCTCGATGTGCTCATTAATAACGCGGGTGTTATGATGACACCCGAGTCGAAAACTACCGATGGTTTTGAGCTGCAATTTGGGACAAATCATTTGGGTATTGATTTTGATATTAATTATTATTTATTATAGGAATTATTACATTTCTAAACTTTTCAAAATTATTGCATATGATTAAATATGAATATTACATATTGTATTAATTACACAAATGGAAATTTGTTTAATATAATCTAGGCCATTTTCTATTGACGCTACACTTATTGCCACTCATTAAACAATCTGCTCTTGGTAAAGTAATCACGGTATCATCCAGTGGGCATTTAGCGGGCAAGATTAATTTTGACAATATAAACCTGCTAAATGGCACGTACGCGCCCACTAAAGCCTACGCCCAGAGTAAACTGGCCAATGTATTGTTTAGCCTGGAGTTGGCCCGTAGACTGGGCGGTCTAGACAGTACAGTCAGGACCTATTGCCTACATCCCGGGCCCGTCAATACGGAACTGCAGAGACACGTGTACGACAAGTCCGGCGCCGGCGCTATGAAGTCCCTTATGAAATGCATAGGTTTGACCCCCGAGATGGGCGCTCAGACTACACTGTACTGCGCCCTCGAGCCATCACTGGACAATGAAACTGGGTGCTATTATGCGTAAGTGTTATTTTATTAAAATGATAACACATTTTATTTTTATATGTAAATAATTTTTATCAAACTGGAAATATTTTAAATATAATTTTTATTATATGATTAATAATCATTAATTATACAGTGTATAATATACACTTTATAGTATTTTTATACAATATTTAGATATTAATAATTTTGTTTAATTAGTTTTTAACCCTACGCAAACTTAATTTTTATTATATTTTTAATTCATTTGTAAATAAGTATTTTTTATTTTTAGAAATTGTCGTAAAATAAATAAAATGATTTCTACGGCGACCGACGATAAAGTGGCCAAAAAGCTATGGGATTACAGCTGTGTTTTGGTGGATTTGGAGGACGACTATCGTATTTAAAATGTGCTTGATCAATCTGGCAACTTATTTATTATGTTAATTTTTGTATATTTCTCACTACATAATTTTTGTATTAAGACCTAGGTCAAAGTATAGCAATTATGCATTTCTTAAAACTCTAAACTACCATAATAATCCACATTATTTTATCTTAAAGTATCAAATAATTTTATCTTAACATTTATGATATTGTCAATCTAATTGTTGTGTTTAAGTTATACAATATAGCTTAATATAAGTATTATGTTAATTTAAAACAATGTTTACTAATATAATGTCACACAAAATTGTCAATAAATTGCAATAAAATATTGTTTTATTTTTATGAAACAAATAATATGTATCGAAAATTAATTAAAAAATCAAAAATAAACAATTACAATTTTAATAATTTTCCCTTTCAAATTAATAGTAATATTTTCCATAGATTAACAATTGATAAATTTGATTTCATCTATGTCAACATCGGCATAAGGTGGGTCATTTTGAAAGGTCGTACCCTCGCCACTGACCATTACACGTGACGCTTCGGGCAACTGACCGATTGTGGCCGTAATGGTTGACCAGTCCTTATGTTGAGTGTTCACAAACAGTACTTCACGTTGAGCACCATTGCCCGGTTCCTCTACAATTACCTTGAGGGTTGCAATATACGATGTTGGTACGTAATTACGGTAACGCAATTGTAGAGTGCACGTAGTCTTGGTAGTTTGTAAATACTGGGTGGCCAAAACCGCCGGCTTTTCCGACCATTCTGTAATATTAAATCAAATTTAATTAATTAATTAATTATGAGAGAGAGAGAGAGAGAGAGAGAGAGAGAGAGAGAATACATACTCATATGGGTATCAATGATAGCATAATAGCCTGATTTATGTCCGGCGCCGTCCACTTCTGGCAACAGTCCTCCCAATGATGTCCTGACAACCCATCGGTTATCGCCGGCACTGATGTCTTCCCAACGGCAAAGGTTTCCGCCATCAAAGTTGCACTCGTATTGTGTTATGGGAACCAATCCCTGGACACCAAACACCACCACAATTAATAATAATACTGCCAACAATTTCATTGCTAAATCAATATTAATCCATTAGTTAAATATAATATCTAAGATGTTAATTATTATAATAAAATTACTTTAGACAGATAAAATTACAGTATTATATCAACTGGGTGAACAAGCAGTTGTGTGAACTTAGCATTTGTATGAACCAAACCCTAAAACCAAAACCCGCAGTCCATAGACACAATGCTAAAATAGTATCAACTGTGTGAACGTCAACTGT
>CAJPIZ010003726.1:0-11279 GCA_905368565.1 Medioppia subpectinata
TCTTATACTTTATTAACTTCTTATCTATTGTTTGATTTCTATAACATTACTTAATTGTTTGGATTTAAAGTAATCAATAAATTTATCATTAGATGTTATATCAAATACATATACTATGTAGAGATAGGAAATTATTTTTATGTTATTTATTATAAACAACAAATATATAATACTTATTAAGTGTTTTATAGCAAAGAATATGATTATGAATAAAGCTTTAGTTCATACAATTTAATTATTCTGTTATATCATTAATTAATTATTTGTTTATACCTATAGTCTGGCGGGAGTCTCAAGAAGTGTTACAATAGCTGTGGCTTATCTCATGTGAGTTGGTTTATACATAGCGTGAATGCATTAATAATTATGTAAAATGTATAATAAAAGTGTGAACTAATGTTTTGCATACATGTATGAAAAGGTCGGTCACGTCTTTGAATTGCAAGGAAGCACTCGAAGCAATCAGAGGCGCCAGAAGTATATCTTCGCCTAACTATGGATTCCAACGACAATTAGAAGAATTTGAACTCAGAAAACTCAAAACTGTTAGTCTCTCTCTCTCTCTCTCTCTCTCTCTCTCTCATAATTTAATAGCATATTCACTATAATATTCATTTTGTGTTATAATTTTTATGATTAATAATTTTGTAACAAATATTAATAATTCAGTTTACATTGCATATGAAATTTAGAGCAAATGATATTATTATTATAATATTTGGCGTTTCTGTAACTTATTTTATTTTATATATAATTTTGTATTAATAGTAAATGCATTGTTAGACTAATAGTGTGCAGAAATGCGTCGATGTTTGCGATGTTTGCTATTATTTGTTGAACTAATGGTTTCTAAAAAACGAGAACTTAATCGCAAAACCATTTGATTTGTCAAACATTTTCTTTTGCCAACGAAATGATCGATGAAAACAATTACTTAATGAGAAATTAATTTAACTATTCCTATAATTTGACAGACAATCAAAGCGATAGATTTAAATTAGATGTGAAAAAACATTTACACAACACGTAAAGCATTTTAATTCAATTACAAAATTCAATCATTAATTAAAACAATTTTTCTTATTTTACTCATTAGTAAAAGTAAATTATACATTACTTAAGAAAATATTTGTTTATTAATAATTGATTAAATAAAATATTAATTTTAATAAATAATATTTGAATGATTTTATTTTTAGGAAAGAAAGCGTTTGAATACAAAATTTTCACAAAAATTATTTCTTCCTGAAGATGAAGAAGAGGTAACTATTTATTTATATATCTCTACTCTTATGTGATTTTTCTTGTATTGTTTCAAACAATTGGATTATTTTATAAATATTTTAAATTTGAATTATTGAACACATGACGGCATATGATTTAGAGACTAATACTTACCGCAAGTATTTTGAAAGTACAGACAAATCTGATTAAGAAATCATTGGGTATTCTTTAAGAGTGTATTATATTTTATAGCACATGAAGTGAACATTATTGAAGTGCTTCTCCTGTTTTATATTTCATAAAACACTGATTTTTAAAACACATCCACTCCTTAATGTTTAAATATTCAATACATTGTCTGTAATAAAGGAGATTATTCTCTACAATAAAGTCATAACAACTACTCTATAAGCTAAATCTAGGTTTAAATGCATTAATATCTTATCATTTATACTTTTAAATTAATATTACAAAAACATTAAATGAATTTAAAATAATAATTTGCATTTGTGTTAACTCAAAGGTGCGGCGTTTAATCCGTTCGCATCACAATGTATTGAATTCACCGGAAATGTGCGACAATTCATTGACTGCAAGTGCGCGGAGCGGAACCTCTACTCCGGTCGGGCCGTCACGAGGATCACCGGCTGGAAGTCCTCAATTGGGCACCAGTTATAGGCGTTCGCCACACGTTCCCAGAAAATTGACCACAACTTTGCTCAGAGAGAACAAAACACTTTGACTTTTGTTGTTTTGTACAAAAGAAAGTCATTTATTTTGTTGCTAACAAAGAATTTATTTTAGACGAGAGTCTGAAATTGATCATGATGATGATTTCGCAATCATATACAAGTAAATTTGACAATATATTTGTCAAATGGTATCTTCTCTGAAAAGTTTTATAAAGAATTTTTCAATACTTCATATAAAATGTATCAAAGAATGAGAAAATCACACCAAATATTGTCATCATTTGAAAAATGGGTGCATTTGTGCCTTTACTCATGAATTTGAGATTTGATTCTTAAAAATACAAAAACGATATAATATTTGAAAAAATGTATTTTTAAATAGATTTACGAAACGTTAATGAATTGTTATTTCAAATAAAGTTTGTTAGCTTTTAAACAAGACTTTAGTTAAATGAAATGCATTCAATGGTTGTGTTTTTAATGTCTCTTTTTGATAGACA
The DNA here is from genome assembly GCA_905368565.1 of Medioppia subpectinata. NCBI lineage: Eukaryota > Metazoa > Arthropoda > Arachnida > Sarcoptiformes > Oppiidae > Medioppia > Medioppia subpectinata. The sequence continues at coordinate 2,417 of CAJPIZ010003726.1, forward strand.
AAATATTTTTGGTGTCAATCGACCCATAGATTCATTATATAGATATTCTTTACATCAATATTATGTTTAATTCTTTTAGCAATAATATTATGTTTTTGTTATCGATTATCAAAATTTAAGACATTGAGACGATAATCAATAAGTAAACCAATGATCGCTAAGCTTATGATACAGATGGAGAAGAGGGGAGACATTAGTGAACAATAACTAATTTATCATTAAAAACAAATCCAATTTTGATGGTTGTGTTATAAATTTAGACCTTTCTATAGTCTATAGCCATATAAAAGCACTTTTCATACATTAGACAAGTATTGGTCCAACGATTTATCTTTTCTGACTTTGTTCTCCTCTCAAACACTTAGTCTTTCCTTTTGTTTAAAGACTATAATCTTATGACTAGAAAACTTCACTATAAGCTAGAAATCTGTTCAAACCATAAATAATTCACAAACAATACTCCAATGTCTTAAACTCACAAATTTTTCTCTTAGATCTTACATTTATTCCCATAATTCTGTGTTTTTAGAAAAGTTTTACTTTTATTATCGTCTAAATTATTATTTTAATAATTTATAAATTTATACTTAAAATTAATGTTTGATTTTATAGCACAACATTTTTTTAGAAAATTAATAAATAATTCTTAATGGAATATAACATGTATTAATATTACATTGGTTTAAATTTTAGTTGAATAACTACTAACTTAGTACACGACAGAGTCTTGTTGATAAAAATTAAATATTTTATCAATCTAGTTTAACAATATTTAATATACAAAACAATTAGATTTAAATAATAATTATTAATGATACAACCAATATAAAAATTAACCAATGTTTTAGATTACAACTATTTACAAATTGTCAGAATTAGCCTTAATTGAGAAAATAATTATAATATTTAGCGTAAAAACAAATACAATTTATAGTTACGCATAAATATTAGAGTATTAAAAATGCCTTAAGCTAGAAATCTGTTCAAACCATAAATAATTCACAAACAATACTCCAATGTCTTAAACTCACAAATTTTTCTCTTAGATCTTACATTTATTCCCATAATTCTGTGTTTTTAGAAAAGTTTTAGTTTTATTATCGTCTAAATTATTATTTTAATAATTTATAAATTTATACTTAAAATTGATGTTTGGTTTTATAGCACAACATTTTTTTTAGAAAATTAATAAATAATTCTTAATGGAATATAATATGTATTAATATTACATTAATATTGCATTGGTTTAAATTTTAGTTGAATAACTACTAACTTAGTACACGACAGAGTCTTGTTGATAAAAATTTAATATTTTATCAATCTAGTTTAAAAATATTTAATATACAAAACATTTAGATTTAAATAATAATAATTAATGATATAAAAATTAACCAATGTTTTAGATTACAAACATTTACAAATTGTCAGAATTAGCCTTAATTGAGAAAATAATTATAATATTTAGCGTAAAAACAAATACAATTTATAGTTACGCATAAATATTAGAGTATTAAAAATGCCTTAAATTACTAGACATTAATTATTAAGGAATAGATATAATGGGAATTTGCTATACATATAGTGTCCGAAATATATAATATATTTTTAAATAACAATATTTTCAATGGATGTATAAATTTGATGCCAAATGTAAAGAATTGATTAAATATTCTGATTGTTTTCCCAACAAAACTATAATTGTTTGAAAATGCCTTAAAACTACAAATATTTATACATTATAAATTACGGACACTAACTATACACTATATCCCAAGAACAATTAATCAAGTTACTTATAGTCTTATAATGTATTCATTAAATCTTGCAACATGGTATTAACTAGTTTATTTTATCTTAACAATTAATTTAATTTGACACAAACAAGACTTAACATTGGTTTTATTTTAGCATAATTGATATTTAATGATTTCATTGCTAATTTTCAATTTAATTAAATTTTAAATTGTAACTTGTATTTGTTTAGAAATTTATTATAGATTATACATTATTTAATTTAATTTGTTGTAAACTTTATTGAAATTGTTTTATAGTATACAAGAATTTAATAGACAATTAAATAACTATTAAATGTAATCATAGATTCACTTCAACTATGCATTCAATGTAATGACTATTTAGAGAGTATTTCGTAATTTAATATTTAGAATAAATCTAATGATTATATTATAATTAGAGTCAAAAATAACTTATATTATCAGATATTTTGTCATTTCATTTAACAATACATTTATTAATTCATTAAAAAGTTTTAATTTTCTTATAAGATATGAGTATTTTATTGATTAAATTGTGTGCAAATATTCAGACATCACTTCCCAGACCGCGTCCGGCCATCGCTTGGATATATCGGTGGCAAACACTACACATCACCAGTAGATCCATGTCTTTGACTCATGTATTCACCGATTCTTGCGTTCAATTCATTCACTTTCGGTTTCATTCGTCAATTCTGGACGTCATTTATGTTTTGCCCATTTATTTGCCTTTTAACGAGTCGTACAAAACGTGCGAAACATTTGTTGACAATTATAGCGCAAAACAAACGCAAAACGCGAACACAAACAAAGAGCAAAACAATTGTCTACTCATTGATCGGCGACAGAAACCTCAAAGCGTTTGATTGTGGGATCCGTTCATTGAGTTTTGTGACCACTAATTGAGTTGCCGTTTGAGTTGTCGATCACCGCTTTGGGAACCGTTTGTCGTGAATAATCTTGTGGTTGTCTGCGATGGAAGTGGTGGTGAAGACGAGGGCATACGTGAAGATGTGTATGCATGCACTCAAATATCCGCACTCAACAGTTTGTGGTCTACTTCTGACCACAAAGCGGAAGAAGGCGTCCACTAATCAGTCTTACGTCGAGTTCTTCGACGCCATTCCTCTCATCCATTCCGGACACGGATTGACTCACGTCTTGGAGACGGCTCTCATTCAGGTCACTGTCAACACATCCCACACACTGACAGACATACACTCACACGTGTCCCTCATCTTTGTGTGATTACCATTACTAATGTATGACTCGTTTATTGTCTCATTAAAAGCAGATCTCAAACTATTACAAGTCGAGCGATGTCTCCATCGGTGGTATATATCAGGCGAACAAATACTTCTTCGACTCGACGCCGAATGTCTTCGCGCAACGATTGGGCGAAAAGTTGTTGGAAAACAACAGCGAATCAGTTGTAGTGATGGTTAATAACATCGGTTTAGCGCAAGCGTTGGACGACCAAAACGAGATCGACTCCGCGCTCACTGTCTATCACATGAATGACCAGAAGTGGCGGTCGAAGAGCGGCGGACACCGGTTCGAGAACCCCTCCCAAGCCTTCAACGCTGTCCAGGAGTTTGTGTTCAAGAATCAGATGCACTTCAATCTGATTGACTTCGACAACCATTTGGATGACATCCGATTGGATTGGAATAACAAACACATCAATGATATGGTCGACGATTGGATCAATGTTTGTGTCGATTAAGACCTCCTCCTCGCCTGCGTTTGGCCTCTTTTGCTGATAATTAGTAGTTATTATGAAATTAATTGCAAACAATAATTATATATCACTTCCTTTCCTCTCTTTTTTGTCGATTTAATATTAATACAAATATTCAGTCATTTATTTTAATGATTAAATTAATTCATTTAAATAATTGTTATTTTAATTCTAATGGAAATTAATTTAAATTATTTATATCGCAATTGAATTGTTATTTTGTGCGGATTTTTTACATCAAAACAATAACAAATTTTTTATATAAATCTTTTGTTTTATTATTTGTTTTACAAAATGAAATACAAAGAGAAATAAATGAATATTTTATATTATAATAAGTTATATAACGTTATTAATAATTAGTTACAGAATTATTGGTGTAATGAATGCTTGTTTTGTTTTAAATGCATTTTTTCCTTGTTTACCATATTTTAATAGAAAATGTTTTATTAAAACAAAATTTCTTATATTTCACATCACTTTTGAATTTAAACCGAAAGAAAACTGGATTTCAATTATTATTTTCCCTTTTATTTTATATCAAATAAAATATTTTTATTAAAACAGCGTTTTGTCTGAAAAGTTTTATCACCTAATTATTCATTAAACAAATATTTGAGAAGAAAAAAGTTATTTATTTTTTAATGATTTTGTTGTTTTAATTAAGTTATGATTACTTCCATAATATAATAATTTTTTGTTTAAAACATGTGAAGTTTTATCTCGTACAGAACGGCCCCGAATTTGGCATTTCATTGGTGCTGTAAAAAATATGTGATAAAATCGAGTTCTGCCAAAATCGAAAATAAGAAAATTTGTAACAAATCACATTTTTGAGATTTAATATACTCTTTGGGACTTAATTTTCAAAATTTTGTTTGAAGTTATGCCCTAATCATTAAATTGTGGCATATTATCATTATAATTCACTTTTTTGTTAATGAATTTAACAATTTTGTATTTTGTTTCAAAAATGAAATTCATTCTCCGCTTATATGCCAACATTCATACTCAAAATTACACAAATGTGCTAAAATCGAAGCATAGATTATGCTGTACTGACAGTGAAAAAGCAGTGCTAAAATCGAAATCTGCCAAAATCGAAAATGCTAAAATCGGATACATTTAACATTACAGTATGCATAGGGCTCGCCGGTGCTAAGATAACCTTATGCTAAAATCGAAAAATGCTAAAATCGCGTGTGCCAAATTCGGGGCCGTTCTGTATTTTATTATTTCAATCTCTCATTAATAGTTGATTAGAGTTTTGTTTTCATAATAACTTATTTCCTAACTTTTAGTTCAGTTTAATTCTACGAAAAAATCATTTTTCTTTAATAACTAGTGTTTTGTATTTCTATTATTTAATTAATTCATTGCTTTTCATAAATATTTGTATTTGAAGACAAACTATAAGTGAATACAGTATTTACTCACATATTAAACACTATTACTAATTGTGACCTAAAAACCGATATATTTTCATAATAAATAGCAATTTTGGTTCTAATGTTATATTGTTTTGCTATTTATTATGAAAGGAATGTTAGGGTCTATTGAGTCTATGCTATGGTAGAGGAGGTCTTATGGACTCTTCAAACAACATCTTCTACTCATTTATCAGATAATTAATTGTCTTTTATTTCTTAGATTTAAACACAAGATGTGTGTAAAACAACTGCAAATATATGGTTGTATATAATATTTGTGAAAATGACAAATGATTTGATATTGGATTTACTTTTTGATAAAGAAAATTATTAAATTGAAAATTTGTTAATAAATATTTAATTTAATATTTTATTACATTTATTACATAAAAATGATTTAAAACATTAAACTAAATGCAATAAAATAAAAAATTCATTTGACGCTTCCAAGTGTAAGGCTCACTATATTAATTTTGATGTTACTTAAAAGTACCTACATGTATAAAAAATTTAATTTGTAATGGCAATTTTAATGTTTATTTTTGCCCAAGCACGTTATATTTAACACAGTATAACGCAATAAAAAATTATATCATCATCAAAATTTTTATTTTTACTTTTGAAACGAAAATTAATGATAATTTTATTACTTAAATATAATTAATATTTTATACGACAAACAGATTACTGTATTTTGAAATATGTTCACTAATTATTAATTTGAATTTTTTATACAAAAGAAATATTTATATTTTTTATCATGAATTCAATGATGTTTTTGGGATTTTTTTGGTAAATTTACCGCAATATCTATGATTAATAATTGGTTATTATATTGTATCATAAAAATGGTATTATATAATGGAGAGATTCAATTCATTGAAATAACTCGTTATTACAATATATTCTAGCATTAAGTGAATACTTTATATGCACTAAATGTATGATAATATTAATAATAGATAATGAAACGGAAATAAACTCGACAATGTAAAGTATATATTGTATTTAAATATATAATTAATTTTATATTTATATTTACAATTAAAATCATGACTAATAATATACCGTATAAAATGATATTGGTGGAAAACCCCAATACTTTACAACAATGTTAAACGTTTTATTAGCAGTGAATTTGCTTTTTTTACTATAACTAATTAGTTATGTTAAGTGTTGTAAAAATCATGTTATTTATAATGTGTGTAATAATATATTTGTTATCTTTATACATTTATCTCTACATTAAGGCATTAATTGTTGTTATTAGAAATGATTGATTAGCGATGAAATGCCCAAAATTGGCTTTAAATTAACTCAAATACTAACTAATAGTAATTTATAAGAATTGCATTCCTTTGCTTATGATGTAATGTTTGTCCCATTATTGTATTCAAAATACCCCTAATGTTATTAATGTTTATATTTATATTATACTACACTTACTATTGAATATTTAACTCATTAACAAATTTTAAAAATTTTATGAATTACCGTAATTAAGATATAACTTCAATGATTAGGATTACGAGTTAATTAATTTAAAGATTGCTTTAATAACTTAACAGTAAGTTTACTGCTGTTTTATATTTATATAATATATATAATTTAAATATGACAGTCTATTAATTTACGATCTATTATATTTTTGTTATTAAATTAAAAAGTTAAATGTATTCAAAATTATGTATTTGTGTATAATATCTGGAATTTCGCTATTTGTTTAAGTTTTCCTAAATTTATAAATACATAAAAAGGTTTAATTAACAATTCATTGCTATAATTTGTACATTTGTATTGTGTTTCATTGAAATGAGTGTTAAATAACGTTAAATAAAATACAAATAGTAGACAATTGTCCTCACAGTAAATACTCAGCTTTTCTCGTAATAACACACTCCACAAAACTGTGTAAATATTTAAAAACTTATTTAACTTTAAAATATTTTATCGATAATTTCAAAATTACCATCGCTTGAGAATTTAAATCAGTATTTTTATAAATCATATTTTGTAATAATAATAATAATAAATTTAATTAGAAAAACATATTAAATATTTTAAATGATTGGAAAAATCTAAAGTCAAACATAATGTGATTGAAGATAAAAATGAACACTTTTTTGAAGACCACTTATACAGTGAATTCAATGTCAATGATTTGCATCATTCAAATCACTGCCATAAGTAGTTTTGGAGAAAAGTAATTGATTTCTAATTAATTAATTTCTATATTCATCTAAAAGTGATTATTTATTAATATCTTTATATTAAATACTAATCCGAAGCCAAGGATAATGTCTAATGAATAGTCTTCACGTCTTTATACACTTTAAATGCATTTTTCGTATTATATTTTATATCTTAATCTTATTTATAAGTTATAAAATTAATGTTTGTTTTAAATGAAGTCTTTCTATTGCATTGAAGTAATCAATCATTTAAAGCATTGATTGTTTTCTTCAATGCAATTATTATTATAAGAAGTTTATTATGAATTTGAATATAAGATGAAAGATCTAATCAAAGATTAAGGAAAATTTTACTCATTTTTTACTTTATATGAGTTAATCAAATCATCAGTTATTTCATTGACAGTATTTCTTCACTATATTATCATTGATTTGATAACAAATTCTGACTAATTTGCGTTGTTTTGTGAATTGTTTTGAAATGTGTTTTCATTTGTTTTCTCGTTATATTATTATAATTATAATAATAACTTAATTCTCATTGATTTGACTTTGATATTAAACATTACTTAACAGTCAGTAATCAGTAATTATAACTCTTTGTAAACAGTATTGTTCAATGAATTATCAAAAATTTAGCAATGAATTTGTATAACTCTATGCTTAACATACAGTACAACACTTTACTAACGCCATATAACAAGTGGAAAATATTCGTGTAATTTTGAATCCAAGAATATATTTTATTCATAAGTTTAGGTAATTTTTAACTCTTTTATACCAGAATTGATACACGGATTAGGAGAACTTAATGGTAATTATTGTTATTATCTATGATTGATATCCTATATATTCTGTACAAACTTGAACTAAAATTTTGGGTTCAATTATGTGTTGAATACATTGAAAATCATTATTACGTGAACTTATATTTTGTAATAAACAATAGATTTTATAACACAATTAATTGGATTTTTGTCAATATGTAAAATATTTTGCAAATAATTTTATTCACAAAAAAACTAACTTTTATTATAATTAATGCAATATTATTCAGTTTTCTAATCAATAGTCCTAGATTTCAAACAATATTTGTGTCGTTAACTTAATATGCAATTTATAAACTTAATAACAATTATATTAATTGTCGAAATTTTGTTATTTAGTAAATGATTTGAAATCAATGATGTTTTTATCAAAATAAAAATTTTATTTTTCAAAAATATAAAACTTGTAAATAGACGTCAGAATTGCTTTTTATGGTTTTGTCGTTAAAGAGTCTTATGCTTTAGTTTAAGCAATAATATAGTAAACCTTTTTTTGATTTGTTTCTTTCAATTTATTAATAAAAAACTTTATAAAAAGAGATAAAGTATTTATATTTTGTTGTTTTAAATTATAAAACATAAGTACAGATCACTTAAAAATTCAATGAAAATTGAAAAGTGATTTCAATTTGTAAAAACACTCACGAATTCAATCTCAATGATTGATCACAGAATTGCACACATATTATGAATTCGCAACAAAACTATTTAATATTACAACAAAAACAACATTTCTTTTAATATGTTTGCAACAAAAATATATAATAAAAATAATACAATAAAACTTTTCTAACAATACGTCATTAAAATGAAATTAATATTTAAATGTTATAATAAATACACAGTATATGTAATGAAATGAAATGAAGAGAGAGAGAGAGAGAGAGAGAGAGAGAGA
>CAJPIZ010003728.1:0-11278 GCA_905368565.1 Medioppia subpectinata
CGCGCAAACTTGTCGATGAAAACAGTGTTTCAGAAAGTTTTGTCGAAGAACTGAATGATAAATACGATGCGATTCTGACGGAAGCGTATAAGAATGCGGAGAAGGAGGTGAAGATGTATAACAAAGACTGGTTGGACTCCCCGTGGAGTGGCTTCTTCGGCACCAGAAGTGAATTGAAATGCGATCCGACCGGTGCTCCGGAAGAAGTGCTCAAACATATTGGCACTCAATTCAGTACTCCTCCGCCCGGAAACTTCAAAATACATCCCGGAATCAAAAGAATTCTGAAGTCGAGGTTAGAGATGATTGAAAACCGATCCGTCGATTGGGCTCTCGCGGAGGCCATGGCTTTTGGTTCACTACTGAAGGAAGGAATTCACGTCAGACTTAGCGGTCAAGACGTCGAGAGGGGAACTTTTAGTCACAGACACCATGTCTTACATCACCAGACAATTGACAAAACAACGTATAGACCTCTTTGTCACTTATATCCAGATCAGGCGCCGTATACCGTATGCAACAGTTCTTTATCCGAATATGCAGTCCTTGGCTTCGAGTTAGGCTTCTCTATGACTAATCCGAACGCATTGGTTATATGGGAGGCACAGTTCGGTGACTTCTTCAACACCGCTCAGTGTATTATCGATCAGTTCATAAGCAGTGGTCAGGCGAAGTGGGTTCGCCAGAGCGGACTCGTCTTATTACTACCGCATGGTATGGAAGGCATGGGTCCCGAACACAGCAGCGCTCGACCCGAACGCTTCTTACAGCTCGTCAACTCTGAATCGGAACAATTTCCCGTAAACTCAGTTTTAATTGTTTTATATTTACCATAAATTTTAATGTATTTATTATTTGATTACTTAATTAGCAAATTGATGAGGACTTTACGATGAAGCAATTGCATGACATCAACATGATCGTGGCCAATTGCAGTACACCCGCCAGTTATTTCCATATATTGCGGCGACAAATAGCCCTTCCCTTCAGAAAACCCGTGAGTTCTTACCCTTAAGTCTAAGTCTGTTTCCATAACTAATAATATTTTATTACTAAACGAATAGCTGATTATATTTTCGCCGAAATCACTTCTTCGACACCCGGAAGCGAAATCCAGTTTTGATGAGATGACTGCCGAAACACAGTTTTCGCCAATTCTTCCCGATTCAGGTCCGGCGGCGAACAACACACAGAACGTGAGGCGTTTGGTATTCTGTACGGGAAAAGTGTATTACGAATTGACTAAAGAGAGGACGGCTAAGGGTCTGGAGAACGACGTGGCCATCACTCGTATCGAGCAATTGTCTCCCTTTCCCTTCGATAAGATTCGCGATGAAATCCAAAAGTATCCGAACGCAGAGCTCGTGTGGTCTCAAGAGGAGCACAAGAATCAGGGCTATTGGTCTTATATTCACCCACACATTGATTGTGTGCTAAATCATCTCAATCTCTCACAAAAGAAAATTAGGTTTGAATTGTTTTGTAATTACAATATATTGTATTTGAGGAGAAACTGATTGATTAGTTTTACTGATAGCTATGCGGGTCGAGCGGTGTCTCCCTCGACAGCGACGGGCAGTAAACACGTGCATAAGAAAGAACACGCGAAGCACTTGAACGACACGTTTCACAACTGATTTCACACCAAAACCAACACTCGTTTGCACTCGACTTAGAAATTATGTCCAAAAAATGAAATAATTGTTTAATAATTCAAAATAAGTTTTAATGTATTTCTGAGTTATTTCTCATTTTAATTTGTGATAAAAAATTAGGAAAAATTTGTTTTATTATTAAAAACGATATTTTATTTTTGATTTTTGAATCATTACAACAATTCTCATTATAATAATGTAGTCTTCAATACAAATAATAAAGACTGAGATTTTAGTAAATGATTCGACGAGTTATTCATTGATTTATTGTTTTTTTGTCTGTCATTTCAAATGACATTCAAATTCTATGAATGATTTAATAATCGCATACTTTTGACAAATTTGTTTGAATACAGTATAATCTGGTTATAACTTATAAGCAAATGATGTGATTAACAAAATAATGTACTTTATATGTTTATTTTTAGTACATTTTTAATTTACAAAATTAATTATTAATATAACAGCAATTAGTAAACTTAGGAAAAACGAGAATAAAAATGTTTAAATTGTTGTCATTTCCAATTAGTATAAAAGTTATTAAATATTCTTTTAGATTATTGGAAATTCTGTCATATATTCTGTGGATATTTTACAATTTAATTCTAAAATTCAATATAAAATAACGATAGAACTATTACTATAACTGCAAACACATTAATTTATTGGCTCAATAATTTATTGGCTCTGTATTAACTTTACTAGTGATATTTTGGAGTGTACATAAATAATGTCACCATTTATTATGCCCCTCTGCCACATATACTGCCAGAAAAATATGCTTTGATTGTGATATACTGTACGTAATGTATAGGAGAGGGCGGCACCCAATAAATTATTGAGCCAATAAATTAATGTGATTGCAGTAATGTTTTGAATAGTATTTAAATAAATAGTTTTGACAATAATCCATTGATAAAGATGATAAAAGTTTTGATTAATTTTGCATAAATGGCACAAATTAGTGATTTATTTAGTTAATATGTGAAATAAAGATGTCACTAATACATAGTGGTTGAAATTTTCATATACATTGAAAAATACAGGAACAAATATTTCGAAAATACAGGAATTTTCTTACATTTATACAGGATTTTTAAAAGATAATTTGGCAACCCTACCTCTAACCGACTCGATTCGCACTACATTCCATCCAATCCTCTTGGAATATAAAATCTATACCAAGTTTAGAATATTAAAGTTAATTAATTTTAAAAGAAAAGCAATTGAACATGTCAATTTTATTTAATTTTTTTGTAACGCACACAGATTTTTTAAAACACGTGTTGAATTATTTTAAATATTATAATTAAAATTTGTTACTTAAATTTAAATTTTCAGTAAAATGTTGAAGAACGGACATGATAGTTATGATTATGATAGTTTTAGTAATAGTCACACGAGTTTTAGTGTGAAAAGCTGTGAACAAAAGTGAAGAACTATTAAATTGAAGATTTAACTCATGGGCGCATTTCACATGCAATTCAGTTGTAATTCACTTCACACAATAAAATCGGGTCCAAAATTAGTGACACGACAGACATCTAATACATTGTTAACGGTTCCCAATGATAGCCATTCTTTACATGTGAAAAGTAATTCAATTTTTGTGTTCACTTTAAAAGTTTTAAAAGTTTTTTGTTTCCAGTTTTTGATTAAAACTGTCAGAAATAGTGCACTAATAATGAGCTGTAATTACTTTTCAATACAGAATACGATCTCATTATCGGTTCACATATTCTTTCGAATCCAATAAAAGTAACATTTTTTGCTTCCATTCACTGGAAGTGTGTATTATATATGTCTTCATATTGTCTTCTCATTGAAGTCGAGTGACTATTGTCTCAAAGTATGCAAAGAGTAACCAATTGTCTCATCAAATCAAACCTCAAACTCAGCGGTGGTTTTGGTTTTGCCATAAATGGACGGAACGGGCGGTCATTATTGTCGGCCACCACTGCCTCTAATGGACACCCGTTTCGGGTATTCACGGCTCGGGCAGCACAGGAACCCTTCCTCAACGGCTCCTCTTCTATATATGTGGAAGAGATGTACAGATCGTGGCTTAAAGACCCCAATACTGTCCATAAGGTTAGCCGGAAATTATTGTTTTATTTTTGATTACAACTTATTTATAATAAATTTCTATTTGAATCCAGAGTTGGGATGCATTCTTCAAGAGCGCAACGGCTGGAGTACAGCCCGGACTCGCTTACCAAAGCCCTCCCGGTCTGGCGTCCGGCACACAAACTCAGCCATCAGTTAACGTAATTTTACAATAACTTTGAAAACGACTTTTAATTAAATAATCTTTACTTCAGATGACATCAATGACAGCGCAAACACCAAATGTGTCCGCTGTTGGGCTCCGGGATATTGAAGATCACTTGGCTGTTCAGTATATCATCAGATCATATCAGGTTTTAAATTGCTATTTTTATTTGATTGTGTGATTACTTTAATTTTTATTGTTTCTAAATGTGCAAAATGTTGTTTGATAGGTTCGTGGTCATTTATCAGCAAAATTGGACCCTTTAGGTATTAAAATGGCAAACATTCATTCGCCCCTTCATTTTGGCAAACATATCGACAGCTCTTGGCTTAAGATTCATAACTTTGGTAACATTTCCATATGTTTTAGCAAACAATTAATTCTTACGTCAACTGATTAGGGGAGAAAGATATGGACCGTCCCTTTAAGCTCCCGTCGGCCACTTTTATCGGTGGCGGAGAGTCTATACTTCCGCTGAGAGAGATATTGAAACGCTTGGAAGACGTCTATTGCCAACACATTGGCGTCGAGTATATGTATATCCCGGACATAGAGGAGTGTCATTGGATTCGTGAGAAGTTTGAAACACCGAAAATAACCCAATTATCGGTTGAACAAAAGCGGACACTTTTAGCCCGAGTGACTCGTTCGCATAAATTTGAAGAGTTTTTGGCCAAAAAGTGGTCGTCAGAGAAGCGCTTCGGTCTCGAAGGCTGTGAAGTATTGATACCAGCGATGAAAGCCATTATTGACTGCTCGAGTGAATTGGGTGTCGAGAGTTTTGTAATGGGAATGCCTCACAGGGGAAGGCTTAACGTATTGGCCAATGTCTGTCGTAAACCACTCGAGCATATCTTCTCCCGATTCAGTAGTTTAGAGCCGGCGGATGAGGTATATCTTTAACGGACATCTGATTCTATACACAATACTAAACATTATACATGTATTTCTAGGGTTCAGGAGATGTGAAGTATCACTTAGGGATGTCTCACGAGAGACACAATCGCGTTAGTAATAAGAAAATAAAGTTAGCGGTTGTCGCCAATCCGTCACATCTGGAAACCTCTGATCCTATAGTCGAGGGGAAGACTAAAGCCGAACAGTTCTATCGCAAAGACACTCAGGGAAAGAAAGTAATGTCTATTCTATTACACGGAGACGCGGCCTTCGCTGGACAGGGAGTGGTTTACGAGACCTTTCATTTGAGTGATTTACCTGATTATACAACTCACGGCACGATTCATATTGTGGTCAATAATCAAATTGGTTTTACAACTGACCCCCGATTTTCGCGTTCTTCGCCGTACTGTACAGACGTGGCGCGTGTCGTAAACGCTCCCATCTTTCACGTGAATGCTGACGATCCCGAGGCTGTGGTCTATGTCTGCACTGTTGCCGCCAAATGGAGAGCAAAGTTTGGTAAAGATTGTGTTATAGATTTGGTGTGTTATCGACGCAATGGTCACAATGAAGTCGACGAACCAATGTTTACCCAACCATTGATGTACACAAAGATCCGAAAACAGTTGCCGTGTTTGGATCAATACGCGGCCAAACTTGTCGCTGAGAACAGTGTTTCAGAAAGTTTTGTTAAGGAACTGAACGAACAATACGATGACATTCTTACCGAAGCGTTTAAAAAGGCAGAGAAAGAGGTGAAGATTCACGACAAACATTGGTTGGACTCCCCGTGGAGTAGCTTTTTTGGCTCCAAAAATTTAGTGAAATGCGATCCGACCGGTGCTCCCGAAGATGTGCTCAAACATATTGGCACTCAATTTAGTACTCCTCCGCCCGAAGACTTCAAAATACATCCCGGAATTAAAAGAATTCTGAAGTCGAGGTTAGAAATGGTTGAAAACCGATCCGTCGATTGGGCTCTCGCGGAGGCCATGGCTTTCGGCTCATTAATGAAGGATGGAATTCACGTGAGACTTAGCGGTCAAGACGTCCAAAGGGGAACATTTAGTCACAGACACCATGTCTTACATCACCAGACAATTGACAAAACTACTTATAACGCGTTGAGTAACTTATACCCAAATCAGGCGCCGTATACCGTATGCAACAGTTCTTTATCCGAATACGGAGTTCTTGGCTTCGAGTTAGGCTTCTCTATGACTAATCCGAACGCATTGATTATATGGGAGGCACAGTTCGGTGACTTCTTCAACACCGCTCAGTGTATTGTCGACCAGTGTTTGTGTAGCGGGGAATCCAAATGGGTTCGCCAGAGCGGACTCGTCTTATTACTACCGCATGGTATGGAAGGCATGGGTCCCGAACACAGCAGCGCTCGACCCGAACGCTTCCTACAGCTCTCAGACTCGGAAGCCGATGAGTTTCCCGTTAGTCTCCATTCTTTTATTTATCCTAAATTTGTTTTAATGTATTAATTGTTTTATAATTAGCAAATCGATGAGGACTTTGCAGTGAAGCAATTGCATGACATCAATATGATCGTGGCCAATTGCAGTACACCATCCAATTATTTTCATATACTGAGACGACAAATAGCTCTTCCCTTCAGAAAACCTGTGAGTTCTTGTCCTAATCATAGCCTAAGGCTTAAGACTTTAAGCTATTTATGGTTTTAACAAATATATCATTGATTTATTTAATTATATTACTGATTGAACAGCTGATTGTATTTTCGCCGAAATCGCTTCTTCGACATCCGGAAGCGAAATCCAGTTTTGATGAGATGACTGTCGGAACACAGTTTTTGTCAATTATTCCAGATTCAGGTCCGGCGGCGAAAAACGCACAAAACGTGAGGCGATTGGTATTCTGTACGGGAAAAGTGTATTACGAATTGACTAAAGAGAGGACGGCTAAGGGTCGGGACAACGACGTGGCCATCACTCGTATCGAGCAATTGTCTCCCTTTCCTTTCGATAAGATTCGCGATGAAATCCAAAAGTATCCGAACGCAGAGCTCATGTGGTCTCAAGAGGAGCACAAGAATCAGGGCTATTGGTCTTATATTCAACTCGTATCGAGCAATTGTCTCCCTTTCCTTTCGATAAGATTCGCGATGAAATCCAAAAGTATCCGAACGCAGAGCTCATGTGGTCTCAAGAGGAGCACAAGAATCAGGGCTATTGGTCTTATATTCACCCACACATTGATTGTGTTTTAAATCATCTCAATCTCTCTCAAAAGAAGCTTCGGTTTGAATTTTTTGTTAATTGCAATATAACTTACTGTATAATAAAAATTGACACTAAATGTATGAATTATTTAAAATGTATAGCTATGCGGGAAGAGATGTGTCCGCATCGACGGCCACCGGAAATAAATATCTCCATAAGAAAGAGCATTCGGAGCACATGAACGACACGTTTCAACTCTAATCTACAAAAACATTGACTTGACTTTGATTTTATGTTTAAATTTTTGACTTGATTTGTGATACAAAATATTGGAAATTATTGCAAATGAATTTATTTTTTATTTTTGAAAACATTACAACAATTTTTATAATTCCTGTATAATTCAGTTTTAATATTAATAATAAAAACCGAACTTTTAATAAAAAATACGGCAATAATAGCTTTTTGAATAATTTAATGTATTTTTATAACAATATTCAGTGGAATTCAAGCAAAGAAAGCGCTGATTAATTGCGGCATAAAATCTATTAAAAAACATTTCGTAATATTTTATGATTTAATTGATATTTTTTTCTACGAATTATTACATTTAATAATTAAAACAATTGTTTTGCAATCGTGTGATCAACAAAATATTTGTTAATAAATAAACAAAACAAAAATGTTTTGCGAAACAGAATTTTTAGTAAATTGTTTGTTCATTGCATGAAAACAAGCGATTTCATTAAGAGTGATACTTATTAATGATTATGTTAGATATTTGTTAAGAGTACTAAAGTTATAGACTTTGAGAACTGAACAGGTACTCACAAGGTAAATAACCATAAAACTGCATTGATCATTTTTAAAAATATTTGTTTTATTTAATATTTGAATATTAATAAAGCATTGGCTGAATAGGAATATAAAGCGTTTGAAACAATAAAACCGGAGACAAATCATAAGTTTAATTATGAATCGTTACTTTTATGACTATATTTTCCGCTGTAATACACATATAAGTGATAAAAACTTTATTTTATAACAACTATTTAAATGATTTAAATCATATCATACAACACAATAGTACAAAAAGTGTAATATAACACAAAGTGCACGTATTATACAATTAAATTACAACATAATTGTCATACATTTTGACGTTGATTACAATGAATGATATAATTATATGTTATATAAATTATTAATGCGATTCATTTCAGTCATTCATTGTTTGTACGATTTGTGATACAAAATGGTTAAGCATTTTAAAACATTTAAAAGTTTAATGTCAAAGAAGAAGAGCACCGAAACCGATGCTTTGTCACCAGTTATTCAGTTAAACAGTGAACCCATTCAACAGAATCGGTCGACAATTCACGCCGAAGAAGATGTTTATTTAAAAGTTAATAATTATTTAAATAATGGGGTGAAGAATATCGGAAGAAGTGTATCCAATATTGAGACCACTTCTTCAAACACTTCTTTGGATAGTTTCGGAGAAAAGGACTCAAAGAATGACAGGAAGATTAAGAAACAGTTGACACAAGAAGGGGTTCAAGTGATCGCAGAATTAATATCACATTTGAATTCAAATAAACAATTGGTTAAAAGTAAGTTAGATATCGATAAAGAAGATCAGGAATTATTGGAATCCATTGAAAGCGCTGTCGATTTGGATAAGTTTTTTGAGGAAAAGAAGTCTAAAGTGAAGGACAAGTTGTGGCGAACGCCGTATGCATTCAAACAAAGGAACGATAAGAATGTGAGCGACTTATCGGCCAATGGTTTGCATTCTGTGAACAGATTCGGTGATGGAGTGAACGACGGCTGCAATGTTTCACTGAGTTTGGCGTCAAAGGGACGCAGTTTTGGTGATGTTTTCCAAAAGACATTGGAATGGAATGACATCATAGAAGAAGCCGATCATGTATTGCATGAGTTTGAAAATGTCAAGAAAGGCAGACGAGCCCGAAGGGGGTCTCTTCTTCAGCCGCGGTATATCTTTCTGAGTCCACATCCGGAGATCACTTACGAAAGAGTCCTCCAAAGCGCTAATTGTCTTCCGCTGAGGGCCTGGACTTCAGAGTTGTTTCTTGAATCTAAAGAGAGCTCCAAATTATTAGACTCAGAGAATAAGCGGAATCTGAAATGGAACGCTTCTCTCGAAGACTTCAGACACCTGTTATCACCAGAACTCAGCCATTTTGGTAATGATGTCTATTCTATGCTGATTCAGGCCAAGAGACGAGCGAGTCTTTGTCCGCCACAACTGGACACTGAATCCATACCATTCCGACGGAACAGTTATCGTAATGGAGAGGTTTGGACGCCAAATGACTCCAAGAATCATAAAAAGAAAGATTACGTTCAAAAGCTTGAAGTTATTCGACAAAACTCTAATTTTAGTTCAACAAATACGAGCCCAGAATTAGTGACAAAAAAGACAGCGAACACATTGTTAACGGTTCCCAATGATAGCGATTTAAAACATATGAAAAGTAATTAAATTTTTGTGTTTGACTTAAGTTTTTAAAAAAAACTTTTATATAAGTTATATTAACTAATAATTCTGCATTTAATTAGAGAAAAGCATTGATTATAAGCGGAATATTAGCAACGAATCGATTGAATTCATTAACATTGAAAGCATGAGTCCAAAAGTAGTGGCAAACGAATTAACACTAATCGCGAGGCAATTGTTTTTGTCGATGAAAAGCACAGAAATTATAGCTCTATTGATTCGTCCGCATTCTATAAGCCCTGTAAGTGTTGTTGAAAACAATGTCTGCGTTAAACATACTTTACTAGAATTTATTGGGAATACTGATAAAATTTTTAGAAAATAAATTACAACACTTAACACTAAACAATTAAATAATCTATTATCCAATCCATAGGACTCGTGCTCTAATATTGCGGCGCTCTTAGGCTTTCAAAAACGACTCATTCAATTAATTCCAAGTTATATATTGAAAGTGATTGATAACCAAATATGTGCCCAAAGAATTGCTTACTTTATAGAGGTTTGAGGTGTAATATTAATTTTGGAAAAGTTTTGTAACATATTATTTCAAATAAAAAGGTGGCCAAAGAATTAAAAGCACTCGAGAACTGGCATTCAGTATATTCTGTTATATTAAGCCTTCAAAGCCCTCCAATCGCTAGACTACGAGAATGTTGGCGCATAGTATCCGACGACTTCTCCGACAGTTATTGTGAATTTATTGAAATATCCGAACAAATCAAGAGAGAAGCCGAACCTCTCGCCCATTCTTCGCCTTCCATTCCTCTATTCGATGAATTTATAGACGATCTAAAAGAAAGATGTGGTGCGAAGTACTTAGAGATCAAAACACACCGTTTGCGCAGCCATTGGTCCACAACAGACACGATAGCCGTTTGGGTGGACAAAGAAATCGACCACTTGATAGGTGTGGCCAAAGACAAGAAGAAGATACAGAAAAAAGTGGAAAATATTCGTAAATCATCGGTTGAAATGAGACCTAAAAAAAGCATTTTAAAGAAATTAATGAGAAGAAGAAGTATTAGTAGTAAAGAAGTGTCCGATTCTCTGAGCACAGGCACTGACAGTCGAAATGATTCGATCGCATCATTGAATACCGAAAAGTTAAAACTCAGATTAATGCACGAAAAGGGTATAAAGCCTTCGTTTAAGAACATTTGGTCCGTCGCTGACATTCAACGACTTCGAGATTTCGAAGAGAAAGAAATTCTGGAAGAGATTGTGAGAGGACTTGTCGTCTATCAGAGAAAAGCAAACGACTATCACTTAAATGAATCAAATCAAAGCGTCAGAGACTTTCTTTTATTACAGCCCTATAAAGGTATTCATTTTCATTACTATTATATAACTTATAGTAATTAAAACAAAAATCCAAACATGGTCATGAAATAAGTTTTATCATATCATAACATTTATAACTTATTTCAATTGAATTGCATTTCATTAATGTATTGTAATATCAATTATACAGAACTGGATGACTGTCTCAAGAGATCCTATTTATTAGAAGCAAAGACTCTCAAAAAGACATCAAATCAATTAATACCAGCCAATTAAATAAACAAACTGTACTCGGTTGTTGTATAAACATTTAAATATCAACAATTATAAAGTAGTATACAGTACTTGAATTAAATACAGTATATTTTGTGATATAATTATGTGTATTCTGTTAAATTTGATTCAATTAAATAATAATTAAAAATAAAACAATTTATTGGCATTTAAT
>CAJPIZ010003729.1:0-11277 GCA_905368565.1 Medioppia subpectinata
CCCATTCCAACTAATAGCTGCTCACCTGTTGTAGGGGTGGAGGGGTGAGGAGAGGGAGCCATTCATGAGTGGATCATTCACTATAAATAATAGTGTAGTATTGGAATCGTTGCGATTCTAGCTGTCAGTGCTGTGAACTGAATCACTGAATCCCTGAATGGGTGCGTAAAGCAATTGAGGCAAACGTTAACTTACTTGTGCCACAACTGCCAGTTGTGCCTCAAATCAGCTCTTGTAGCTCTGGGAGCGCCGATAAGAACAACTTCTTCAATACACTTCACTCCCCGACAAATGCATTCAAATATAACTAAACAGTGATTTGTTGAGTGACTCTCACATTGTTTTCTGCTATAAATCTATTCATTAGAAGAGAATTCATTAATAAGTTTGCCGTCAAATGGAAGTGACATTTGCTTCTGGAGCCAATCATTACACATCCAACTCATATCAAACTTTTCTTCACATCTTTTACGAAGCAATGAATACTTGCTATACATTTGTGAATAACAAATCAGTGATTGTTTCTAAAAACATCACAACTAAACAAAACAAACAAAATGTGATTTTCTTAACGAATATAAGGTGTTTCAACTATAATGTGTTGATACTGTTTATAATAGCCACACATCTATTCAAACCAGTGGTCACTTCTAAGAATTCAATCCATTATAACCATAAAGTTGTCAATCATTTAATGCGAGTCTTCTATCAATCCGGAGTAAGTCAACAACTTTTCCTCATTTTTACTTTATATTACATTCTAATAGAAATGTTTCAACAAAATTCACATTTGGTTTAAAACTATAATTAAGTTTAATGTAAAATTCATTTAAATATTTTGTGTATTAATTTCATATCGAAAAATATTTTAAAACTTATGTTTCAAATGTTTTTGTAAGATAGACAACAAATAACAATTTATCACAAGTTATGGTTATCTTAACTTATTTTTCTATACAACCATAATATTTATCAATGAAAACGTAGAAATTGTAGAAAATTTGTGCAAAACTATTATTCACTTTTAATTAAATGTTATGTAATTTAATTAAAAAATTACTAAATTGCCGTAAAATCACGTTTTATAAAAGCAGTTAATATGCATTTTGCTTATGGAGTGTGTCTGAGAGAGAGAGAGAGAGAGAGAGAGAGAGAGAGCTGTTGAGAAAGGAAATAAATATTTTGACTGAGAATTTAAATTACGATAAAAGCGAAGGACTTTTCAACGATTGAGAAGTGATTTGAAAAAAAATTTTACCAAAAGAAGACAATTTTTACTCTAATGTAGCTGTAGTTGAGTTTAATTGGTTTCACTTATTATTGCTTACCTAATAAATGTGTTCTCAAGGATAAACAGACTTACTATTAAGCATTCGTCTCCTTAAGGCTATTAACTATAATAAGAAACTATTTTCACTACATTTCACTATTCACTCCCTTCCCTCAAATCTATATACAAAACAAGCTTCCGGTGAAGTGAGAGAGAGAGAGAGAGAGAGAGAGAGAGAGAGAGAGAGAGAGAGAGAGAGAGAGAGAGAGCGAGCGAGAGAGAGAGAGAGAGAGAGCGAGAGAGACCCTGAAGGCATTGAAAAGCTGGATAANAGAGAGAGAGAGAGAGAGAGAGAGAGAGAGAGAGAGACCCTGAAGGCATTGAAAAGCTGGATAAGAGCACACCTTTTCTTATTAACATGTGAATAAATATGAAAGAATATATTTGGGATTCATTTATCAACATTTAATAGATTCCTATTCGTAACACAAGTTGTATTATAGCTTAGAATAAATTACAAAGAAAACAGTTACTGTACTACACATGTCTTAAACACAACTTCAATCACTCAAAAACAATTACTTTCCATTCAAATACTATAATAAAAGAGTTATTATAAAATTGTGAATGAATTCTGACAATAATTATAGTAAAACAGAAACTATTAAAACAAAACAAAATACTTTAAACATTTCTTACTTGTGTTCCAAATATTAGTTTTCGGTAAAACATTGTTTGGCAAAGGGTTTGCTTTTATAGCCATAATATCAATGCACTTATTATTTAGTAAAAAAGGAAAGATATAGAGATATAGAGTACAGACTCCTACAGAAAATAAGATTGTTTTATTTGGTAATTAATTATAAATGCTTTAAATTACTGTATTTGGCAAAGTGTACATTTATTAGACAGTTCATAAATGAGAGAGAGAGAGAGAGAGAGAGAGAGAGAGAGAGACTAGTTTTGAGATGTGATATTTGACATAATAAGTCATAACAAATGATGTAACTTTCAATTGAAACTGCGCTACAATTTTAATTGACAATAAGATTATTAATTCATTTAACAGTAATAGATTTGCGTTAGTTATTAAAAGTTTATAGGATATAGAATTTTAAATTGGGACTAGATGATATTTATTTTCAACTGGTATTTATAATAGGAATTCAATATAAATTGTTATGTTAAATAACCATGTGCCAAATAAAGCACAGTATAATGAGAAAAATGCAGAATTGAGATAAAATTCTCGAGATTTGTCTAAACAAACAATTGTGAGGAATATAATGACTTGAAAGCTATATACACTGTAATGCATATATTATATTCACAATAGAGTGGATTCTGTAATAATATGTGTTGAATATATGATAATATGGGTAATCAATAGCAATCGAAACGTCATTAGGAGGTCATTGAAAGTCTGATTCGATGACAATTAGTTTGCATAAAAGTTTTCGCTTAATATTTAGAGTAAAACCAAATGTAAGTCCAGATTGTGATGATTATACATGTATACTGCTGTGTAGAGTGTGGGCATCAAAGCTCTCTGTAGATGATTGTAGTACTTTCATAGAGACCACACTTTGGTGTGTAATGCAGGGAAACTAGGGGTGCAGTGAAGGGGAAGCACTGATTTGGTGCCTCAATTCTAGGCCAAACTGTATTTGAGAATAGCTTTGATTTTGAACTAAATTGATATTCAGTAGAGTTTAGTCTAATCTTTTAAGACATTAAAAGTTTGAAATAAAAGACTCATAAAGTGATGGGCGAAGGAAATAAGTGAAGAGTAGTGTCGGGTGTTTGAAGGCATGTTCAGCGCCAAAGAGACGCCATTCACAACTGCCTGACGGACGGGGCAGTCGTCGGCACTTATAATACTGTATAACTCTATTCTGATTCAATTTAGTTTGCATTGGAGTCAAAGCTCAGGTAGAAAAGCAAATCACCTGTTGTAGGGGTGGAGGGGTGTGGAGAGGGGTGGAGGGGTCGACAACTCACATACACACCAAACTATACTCACTCTCTCGTAACCTCCTTTGCGTGAATGCAGAGAAGCCAACCATCAAGTCTTACACTCCTTGAATTTTTCTTGTCGATGAGGAGTGGCTGTTATACAGTGGATATATACATTGCCAACACTGCCTATGTTTCTTATAGTGTACTTTTGCCATATATTAACATATGGTGTACGATATATACAGTATATTGTATATATTTAGAATAGTTTATATATAGTATACATGTATCACACAGTATGTCATGAAAACATTTTTCAATACAGATATTCTCATACCTTTCTTAGATCTGATATCTAATATTAAACACACAAAAGAAATGACATTTAAATTGGTTTTTTAATCATATCGAAGATTATTCAATTGAAATCAATTTTAGCATTAGATTTCATGTACATTGACTTTCGATACAAAAAATAGATTTATAAAACTATATTCACTTTAAGAATATAATAAAAATAAAATTAATGCTCAAATAGTAAGAAATAGTAAATTCTGTTTTTAATACGAGTTGTAAATCACTGCAAACCAGTTGTTATTTGTAAGAATTTATAGCTAAACAATAAATAAACATCAAGGTTTTGTTATATAAAAACATAAAACACACTAAGAATCACAATATTTTTTACTATATTCTAACCGTTCAAATGCAGAATACGATTCATAAGATTACATGAATTGTAAGAAATGGTTAACTAAATTGGTAAATGTGATTTATTTATTGCACAGTATACAGTATTAGAAACGTAATCTAGCTAATATTATGATCTTAAAAGGTTAAAAACTCGCAAAAAGTATGAATATTTGGTATGTTATTAAATAATTTTGATTTAGTTTGGTTTGTTATATTTGCATTAATGTCTCCACAGAATTAACATTAAATTTGTTAATAAGAGACATAAATTGAGAATTTATTATCTATTTGTTGTGCATTTATATTAAATTTTATTCAAATATAAATAAAATTAACATATATTGTGAAAAGGGATCGTAAATCTAACATAAAGTCCGGTACACATGTGTGTGAGTGGTAGTGGCGAGTGGACAGGTGTACACTTGGTGTACATTTGGTGCTATTGTTAGCGATAGCCGCCAACTGTTGCTATTGTCGTTGCAAGTGATCACTGGGTAGAGGGCAAGAGAGGGCACAAGACAAATGGTATTGTGACACAAGAAAATACTATTTCGTTAGAGTGCTGTCAACTACTCATAACACCCGCTGATTCTTCGCAAACAAAACTCTGGCAAAAGACATGTTTCGCTATTCTCTTCAAATGTCACTCTAATTGCAACTTCTGACCCAACACTACATCACACAATCACTCACTCATTCATGTTTCTCATTACACAAAACATTGACTTCCAGTCAGTCCACACTTTCTACTTTTATTTTATTTAAATTTATGCGCCTTTTTATGTGAGACAACAAATAGTGATCTCTTTTCCAATTCAATGATTACTAAAATACTAATTATTGTCCGATTTATTGGCTAATATTGTCAATTACTAAAATTGCATGGTCTCTTCTTATAAGTAAAACTTATAATTTGTAATTTTCTTATGCTTTTAATTTTTAAGACATTTTGTTTTAAATGTTTAACATTTGACTTCGAAGTTATTTTAGAGAAAAATTGTTTGTTATTTAGAAAATATTTTAATAAAACCACTAATGCTTTTAAATTCAAAGATTACAATGTGTTGAATGCATTCATACGATCGCTATTCCTATGCCTAGAGTTGTGTCGGAGAAAGAAAACGTTAAATACATTTATGAAGAAAAATTGGAGTGAAGTTTGAAACTTCTTTAATCGCAGAAATAGTTTTAGGGATAAAATAGTTGCGTTGAGTTTTGAACCAAAAGTCTGGTTCATTCATGAATTGATAAATAAGGGGATTGTTTGTGAAGCGAATCCACGATAAGTGATAAGTAATTAATTTGATATTTAAGGAGAGGAACGTCTGTTGTGTCCGTCTGTTCGCACGAATGAATGGAATTTTGATTCATAAATGAATTACTTTTAATAATTTTATATAAAAAAGTTTTTTGTTGTTATCGTATTGAAAATGAAGCACTACTAGTGACTACTTCCTCGCATTGGAAACTATTTTGTGTTGAGAGGAGATCAACATTCCGGAGCTCTTATCCCCATATTATTTAAACTCTCCTCCCGTATGGCTCTTATGTTATTATAGCCCCATTTGGGGACGTTTTGTATTGAAATGTATTGAAATGTTTTGTGGGGGAAAAATTTAGTTCCGGTCAAAATGGTTAATAAAAACTCGTTGGCATTGAATGCATGGAATATTATATAAGATTATATGTCCATCAGAATGCATAGAATGCAAACACTGCATACCTGTGAGCCTTTTATGAGCCTCAGGTATGCGAGTCGATGACATCGTTTGGCACTTCGCCTCAACACTACATATGCTTTATGTATGAGATTTTGCAACTTTTAGTACTTATAATATCATACATTTTAAGCATCTATTCTTTTGCATTGCATTCCAAGCAATTTCTCACTTTTCTATTCAGTTCTTACATATATTCCTATTAATCTCTCAAATCAATTGCCATCATATAATTATATTGAATTGTTTTGTCATGTTTCAAATCATAAAATACAGAATTTGCTTTATTCTACACTATATATTGTAAAAGTTATTCAACTAATCTTTCGAGTATTTTGAGTAAATTATTTGCTTAAATATTATTTATAAAAATATAAAATAACAAAAATAGTTTTAATCTTTACAATACTTACTGTTATTAATGGGATAATTGTGTCATTTATTGCTAATAGAAAGCAATACTAATATTGTGATTAATGAATTGATAAGTAATTGAAATAAGTTTATTGTAATCAGTATAAGAATAACAATAATTACTATTAATATACTACATAATAGAAGCAAATACTGTAATGATAAAAATACATAAATGTTATTTATTCATAAGTATTAAAGTATTGGTATAATAAAAACGGCTAAATAGTTGCTGTAATGAGAATGAATGCCAAAGTAATGGTTGTCTCTAAATGCATGAGTGAATGAAAAATCGTTGTAAATATTTATGGTTTATTTTTTGTGGAATTTATTAGGAATTTTCTTTATTATGATTTTTCATTCATAATATGAGCCGAGAATTGTTGTGTTTGAGAGAGAGAGAGAGAGAGAGAGAGAGAGAGAATTTGAAGATTGTTTTGTTGTCGGGAATAGTTGAGAGTATACTCTCTGATGGTATGGATGTTATGCATTGCTATCACACTTAACAGCAATTTTGTTGGCGCCGCTTATATAATATTTTCCACACAAAAAAATGTTAACTAATTTCTGGTATCAAAAACTTGTAAAACATTTTTTTCGTGGCAGAAATGCACGAATTTTTTACCGTAAGAAATACTAAATGACGTACAAATGTATTAATATATGGACATAAAGTGGATGGCTTTGGATGGAGACGCTCTTCTTACTGGCACTGGTAGGGACTGGTGGGTCGGGCACTGGAACCGAGTATTATGTTTCAGTAATTGCCAAATGGCGCCAACTTTTATATGTTTCATCTCTGGCTATGATTTGGTCGTATAATTCACTTAATCGCTCACAAAGTCTTTGCAAACTTTACACAAAACCCTATTTGCCTTCAAAATCGATTGATTGCAATAAAGTCTTACATTTTTTAGCTTTACATTTTAATTGACTGTTTTTGCATTAATTTTAATGCGTTTTCTTAATAATTAGTTGTTTTTAAAATCAATTTTCATTAGAAATAACCCTTAATGACCAATGACCTCGATCATTTCACAATACTGTATAGCCCTCAGGCATCCCCTCCCTCAACATTTTTGGCCACAACTCACGACGAGATGCCCTTAAAAAGCATTCAAATTAACAGCAAATTTGTACCAACTTTTGGCGGCAAATTGAGATTCACCTCTAGTTTTACAATCTTTATGTGAAATATAATTACTGATCGAAGAATTAGTTGTCTTTCCTTTGGTTAATACTAACTATTGTTTATTAAATTTATTTCTCAATACAATGAAAACATCGAAAGCGTGCAAATAATTGATTGCCTTATTGTATATAAAATAATTGATTGAATTGAATGATTAGGTAAGATGTATGCGGTGTTGGGTCGACGTCATGGGCAGGTACTGGACGGCGACATACAGGAGGGTTCGGCGGTGTTCAACGTGACGGCTGTACTGCCAGTAATCGAAAGTTTTGATTTCGCGAATGAGATCCGAAAGCAAACGAGTGGAAAGGCTTGTCCTCAACTCGTGTTCAGTCATTGGGAGGTATGGTTTGGGCTATTATTCACTGCCCAACAACTAAGTCAAGTGTAGTTTTTGCGAATGTTTCTATTTAATGGGGGATATCTAAGTGCTGCACACCTATCAATCTCTGACCAACTATTTTTTCGCAAAGTTTCTAAGTTGTCGCACCTGTTCCGGTGGGAGTGGGAGTCACTACTCACTACTACTCGCACACAAGTCTTACCACGAATTAGTAGTACAACTATTTTTCTTATTTCGTAATTTACTATTTTAGGTGTGAGTTGTAATGATATATAATAACCATCAGAACCTCATTCAGTTATTCATGTTATGCTATGTTTATCCAAACACTCCAAACGACAACCAAATTCCTTTATAACTAGTCTTATAAGTTATAAGTCAAACCACACACAAAAAGCACTAACTTTTTTGAATTCAATATTAAAATAATACATGCCTTAAAACAATTGCCACATTTTTCCAACACAAAAAAAAATAAATTCCTATTTATGGTTTACCCACAAAATATTCTTTTAAATTACACAATAATAGCAATACATTCTCATTGTATTGGAATGCAATGCAATTAGCATTTAATTGGAAAAATTATAATAATTTAAGCAATATTTCTGTTAAATGAATGGTTAAATATTAGAAATAATGCTAATACAGTATATAGATATTAATAAAACTATTGGTTTACAATTAGGTAATAGATTTGGACCCGTATTGGGTGCCGACCACTGAAGAAGAATATTTACTTTACGGTGAGAAGAGTGATACTCACAACAGAGCCTTAAAGTATATGAATGCCGTCCGAAGACGTAAAGGACTTCACGTTCACGAGAAGATCGTCGAGTTTGCAGAAAAACAAAGAACTCTTACTAAAAATAAATAATGATGTTTATAACGTTTCATAATTATTGATTAATTAGTTATGTTTTTATTAATAAACGATTATTTTTAAAATGTCTATAATATTCTATTCAGAGAGAGAGAGAGAGAGAGAGAGAGAGAGAGAGAGAGACCACTTATAAAATATTAAATGTAAAATTATAATGAAACAATTCATAATTTCGTGGAATATCTGATACTGTATAATGATTATAGTGTAATATTAATTATTTAACCATAAAATAGAATATAACTGTAATATTAGATAATTTAATTTAAATGTTTATTAAATCAAACAATTGTTGGAAGAATTTAATTGAAACGCCGATAAAATTTATTTAATGATTGATTTATACAATATTTAAGGAGAATCACAGAAATAACTAAATCTCAATATATTAAGCATAACGTGACAAATGATTGAATAATAACGTCTTATATCGAAAATTCACTTAAAATGACTCCAAATTTCCGATTTAAAGCATTGTTTTATTGTTTAATTAAATATTGTTTCGTTTGATATGAAATAATGTCGATTAATATTTGGATAAAAGCAATGGTCTATTGAATAGCGTTTTATGTAAATTGTTAGCAAAAACTGAAAGCAAAACAAAACTTATCTCCAGAGCAACAGTGATTCCTGTAATGACAACACGAAACTATGGATCAAAGTTTAGGTACAACTAAATGGTCAAGAAATTTGAGGTAATCTTTAATCGATTGATTGGATATTTTGTTTAAATAAAAAATATAATAAACGAAACACTAATTGATTGAAACAGTGAAGACAGTCAAAGCGAGTCCAACCGCTTGCGTCTCATTGAACGCCAGCGACAGCTACTCGAAAGCAAACTTCAGCGCCAACACCAAGTCGTCGCCACCACATCCCGGCCCTCAACCGGCAGGTCAGTGGCCAACGCCATCATTTCACCATGATCAATTCTATTCATATTCTTATATTAAATATTTATTTGTATGTATGTGTGAAGAAGTGCAAAGTCGGCACTTTCTGGTCAACGATCGACCGAAAGATTGATAGACTTGGAAGATGTGGGCGCAGGCAATACAGGCGGTGCTCTCAACGCCGCCATCTCTAAGGCCGATGAATACGATGACTCGCAAAACGGCTCGTTTAAGGATCAGTTGTCATCGGCTGGCACTCAAAGACAAGTTCAGTCCCAACCACACGTCCAGTCGATTCATACGGTTTCCCCGCTTTCCTCACCGCGAATCTCATCAATCAATTCTAAACCACAGATTGGTTTAAAATCTGGTCTTCAGATAAACAGAGCGGATATAAATTCTGTGCAAAATTTGAATATTAATTTGGATAAAAGTAATGGCACTCAAGAATTGGTTCAACTCAACCCTTTGAACACAATATTAAGTACTGAAGATTTACTTTTGTTCGCAACGCAACCCATTTCTCCGCAAACCACTCTTCAGTGCACAATAATCAGAGATAAAAAAGGTATTTCAAGTGTCTGTTAATCTAGTAATCAATTAATAATATATACATCTATTAACTCAAACCAAAGGTCTTGACCGCTCTCTATACCCAACTTACTATATGCATCTCCAGGGTATGTATGCACCTAATTGGCACATCTCATCAAATTTTATACAATTTGTTTTTCAAATCTATTTTAAATAAATGTCTTGTATTTATTAATACTTAACTAGTTTATAATTCTCAATTTAATTGAATTAAATTTTATAGCAATAGTTCCGAACACAGAGTTAGATAAAAGTGATAAATCAAGTGAACAGTCGTCTCCTAAATCTACTCTTGAATTAGTGAACATAACAAATGAAAGTTCACTGAACCTCAACTCCAGTACTGATACGGTTAAAGGCAACGACTCCGGTAGTCGTGGATCTCACACCTCATCTAATATCGGGGGTTACAGACAAGTGTTTGTATTGTCCGGTCGGCGCCGCAAGAAGAGCAAGACATACATCATCGGTAACGACCCGTTCGACATCTCTCGCGGCAATTGTATCGCAAAACTTAAATCCAATGTTTTGGGGACACAATTCACGGCACTCAGGTCTGTACAATCAGACATACAATCATCTATAGTTGTCATCTATTTGTCTGTTATATATGTTTTGTTAAATTTGTAGGATTATGAACCAAAGCGGTCAAAGACAAGAAATTTCTACAATCATATATGTATTGTTATTTGAATTCCATTTGAAACTAATGATTGCAATATTACATAAATATATTATAATTTTGGTAATTTTATTCTTAGGAAACAAATGTACTCGGATTTAAAGGTCCCCGAAGAATGACTGCTCTTATTCCTAAATATGACCAGGTTTTTAGAAACTTTAATACATTTTTAAACATATTTACATTAAATTATACATTATTTGCTCGTTATATAATACAATTAAAGAAAATTTTATATGAATGTCATGAACAAAATGAATGTCACAACTTGTAAATTTATAAATCGTTTAAAGTATAAAGAAACCTAAAACTATTAAAATTTTTATATAATATAATAATTTTATATAATATTCTAATGGATAAGAACTGATTGACAGATCAATGCTCTGAAGAACTCATCTGTTTTTGAGGAATGGAAACGAAATAATAAAGCAATCCTTCAATTGAAGAATAAGACTCCCGTTTGGAACGACGGTATCATTGATTGATTTGTCATTGAATTGAATGCGAATATAGCTTAACATGTATTTGAATGCCAACAGAGACGCAGTCATATGTGCTTAACTTCAGGGGTCGGGTAACGCAGGCGAGTGTCAAGAATTTCCAATTAGTCACATGTCATGAAAGGGAAGATAT
>CAJPIZ010003730.1:0-11276 GCA_905368565.1 Medioppia subpectinata
AATATTCTGTTTGGCTCTCAATATAATGAAGAAAAATACAATCGAGTGGTGAAGGCGTGCTCCTAATGTATTCATAAAACTCTAAACACGTGTTGAAAGACATCAAAGAATTCATACATTATTCCAACGAACGATCATTTTGTCCATAAAAACGCCTTTTTCTTCATTACTCGAAGTGTTTTCTATTACTCCGAGAATTATCTCATTTTCCCCCGAAATGAACGCCTCGTTGTCTTTCCCTTCTCTCTCATCCAAACCACTCATCTCTTCGAGTAATAAAAAATCCTATTTTAAATAAACAAGTTAAAATGTTGCAAATTAAACTTGCTAAAACTTATTAAATTACTATATATTGCAAATTCAATAATAACCTGCATACGTTTGATTACTGAAATTATTTCACCTAGAGCAGAAACGGCCATGGGTGCGTTATACCCTATAGTAATACGTATTGCATCGAAGTAAGCAATAGTAGCAAAAGCCGTCTCCGCCGACAACAGCCCACCCGTCAGTACATATGTTAGAAAACAGGCGTATATTATAACCCGTATTAACACAAAATTAATCGACTGATTAACGCCTTTCAAAAAGTTTGACCATCGAATTTGTTTCACTTCGGACCTGATGTACAGAATATTATTGGTGCACAATATTTTTTGTATTATTGGAGTCATGAAAATGAATAAGAATATACAGTCTGCCCTTGTCATAAGGAACTTTGTTTGAGCAGCTAAAATATTGTTTCTTACATCAAATTACCTCTTATATCGAGGGCAGACTGTATTATATTATTTGCTGCATTACTTGCGAGCGGTTGCGACCAATAATGCGAAGGGCTGTTCCCAGGCGTACATCTTTATGACACGCATTCCGGCGATAATCTCTTGCATTAAACGGATTCGACTGTCGGTTAATTTGGCCGTCTTTTGACGTATATTACGAAACATACGACCCATTAGTGCCTGAAATGGTATAAACAGCACAATAACTGTCATACCGGCCAAACACGCCCACCGAAGGTATGGCCACAACAGGTATAACACAATCGCCGCCTGCATTGGCGCCACAAATAATGCTTGCGATCGCAATGCAAACTATTTTCTCAAAATCATAACACCAAGATTAATTACTACTTAATTTTAATCATTAATATTTAATTCAAAACCTAATACCTCATCAAATCTGTGGATATCGTTAGACATAATGTTTAATATCTGGCCAACCGTTGTCTTTCCGAGTGATGAGTGACTTAAGCGCAGAGACTTTAGATAAATATTACAACATAATATACGTTTATTTGTACAGAATAGTGTTGTTAATTTGATAATATTTAATTCAATATTACAAAAAGCATCTATCACGGGCCGCGATTAGGGTGATCAGAAAATATTAGAAAATTATTCACGCTTAAACGTGTGACACGATTACCAACACTTGTACAGACCTTGCGGTAGATAAGAGCGCAACAGGCGGTCCGTACTCTGACCCCCACTTTTGCTTTATAAGTATTATTCAAATGATGGATAAACATGTTTCCAATGGCTGCCAATACAATACCCAGGGCTGCCCACCGCGCCCACCACTGGCTAGTGTTGGGGTCATTGTTGAAATATCTCACCAAATAAGTGATACAATACGCCTGAAGTAGGGTCAGCACCAATTCCTAAAAAATAAATTTACACAATTAAACACAATTAATTGAAAATTAATTATTTTATAATTATTCAGTATAATAGTTATTGTTTTTAATTATTATCCATTTAATTATTACCATGATTGCATCGGGAATATAACATACAATAAGTTCGGGTCCGAACGATGTCATTAGTGCCCAAAATAGCGATGGCTTTCCTTTACTTTTGAGTTGTTTATCCCATTTTCTATCAAAATTGATGTAAAACGTTATACAATATTTTTAATATTTTAAATATAAAACGTTCATGTTACATTTCAAGCTTATGTCGGACCAAATGTGTCTCATCTGATTTTGGGCACCGGTAGACATCACTAAAATTAAGGTCCCTTTTGTGCGCCCGAATGAATAGACTCCACACCCAACTAATTGAAATAATATTAATTAATAAACATATATTACAGTATAATATTAATTCATTAAATTTAATTTAATAATAAATGTAATTAATGTAATAATAATATTATTTTATAAAATAATGTTTTTTTTATAAATCACCTGAATGTAAGTTTGGAGAATATGTTAATGCGATCCCATGGACTCGGAATGGTTACCAATCCCTCACTTACTTCCATAGTATTATATTATAACAATAATTCACATTAAAATTTATTATTATTTAAAAGATATAAAATACTTAATAAATTTATATTATATCTGTATATGAGTATACAGTAATTGTATATTTATATACAGATGTTTCTTATGATTTTATTTGCTAATTAATAGTTAATATTCATAGAATTAATTTCTTATTTTTATATACTACTAAATAACCATGGTATATACCTAGTCGTCTCTGGGCCTGTTCATAATGGGACGTACTTAATGTCTCACCTTGATCATTTTAAGCATATTAAACATTATAACTAGTACCCTATTGACCCTAGCTTCACCCTTAGATACGATAAGGTATATACTGTATATAAAATTTATAGTATAAATTATGCATTGTTCAAGCATGAAAAAAATTATTTTTAACAAATAAACAAACAACAATTAGACTAAATTAGGGCGTAAAACATATTAACTAATATTATATATAATATTATAAAAGTGAACCGTACATATTGTATTTCTTAGCAATTAGTATAGCATTGATTAGTATTTAGTATAATTAGTATTTTATTTACATAATTACTATAGTATTATAATAGAAAATTGGCACACATGCCAATAAGTTTATTCTGTTTTAAATTTTACCATTTCTATGGTTGGGCAAAGAATTACCAAAACTTGTCTCTGATTAAAAATTTTGCCACATTTTAGTAAGTTATTTAACATAACTTATGTTATATTAAGGGCTATTTATTATTAAAATTTAATGACAATTTTGGTCAAAGCAATAAAATATAAACTAGTCACATGAATGTCGATATTGTAGCATCTTTAAAAAATTGTTTGGTTTAATGATTAAAAACATTAAGGTAAACCAATCAATCAAATGTTATTCAAACTGTGTTAAACAATTTAAATTAATATTTAATCACATTAAACACAAAAAGTATTGTTTAGTTATAAAATCAACAATTTACCACTTTGTAATATTAAAATAAAATAAATGTTAAACATCAAACTATATTTAAGTCACACAATATAGATTATTAATTAATAATATAGTTTACTGGTCAATTATGGTTGACATAAATGCCAATCGCATTATATATCCGTTTTCACTGATATTCCTGATAAATGGTTGTGATATAAGTTTCACCCACAATAAAAAGCTATGGTATGTCAGAAAATGTATACAAATAACATGTAAACTGTTAACAATTATCGTTATTACACGTCATATGTTTATGGTCAGCCATAGTCTAGTTAGTGTAAATTCGCTGAAACTGGCCTTATGGCCATGTTCAAGCGTAGTCAAAATGACCATCATCTGTATTAGTTACGTATTATTTCACGTAAAATGCGGTAAAATCAAGAATATTCTGTCAGAATTGGCGCAAGAATTAAGTGTAAATGAATCAAATTCAATGAAACTTAACGCCAGATTCATTACAATAATCTGGTGTACATTCAATGTAATTAATGGGGCGTCTTTTGCAATCTATATTATGATTATGATCAGGGACTTTAGCTTGTATCATATACTATATTATTTAATATGGTTATCAACAGTTTTTGGTTGGATTATAGCCATTAATCTACTTTATATTCACGCGTGTTATGGGGTCTATCTACTGGAAAAGCGTATATTGATAACTCGTGTTGGTAATTATGACCATTCAACCCACCTAGATCACAATTTGCAAATTATTCAACAATATAAATTACGTATTAATAACTCGTTGGGTTTTATACCGTTTCTATGGTTTTGCGAACTTTTTGTAAACACATGTCTCCGATTAACGCATATTTCAATTAATACCGATTCTAACGGATATCATACTTTTCTATGGAGGGGTTTAGTTGAATATGTGTTGATTGCTATCATAAATGTGATCGTTGTTTTAGCAATTAATTATTTTCAGACCCATAGACCGACAGTAAATGAAATGATGGTTATTGTCAACCAAACCTATACCACTGTAAATACTACTAATGGTTTAGTCAAAATGACCATGTTATTAAATACTATGAATTACTATTGTAATCAAAGATACAGTGCTTTACATGTGTTTACAATTGATGTGAAATTTTTATTTTCTTTTATGGCATCTGTTGTTGCGTTTACCGTTATGTTGATTGAGTTATTAAATCATTAAGGTGAAATAATATGCTTTAATTAAATGTAACTTGTTTTAATATAAAAATAAATATTACATAAATCATTTTAAAAATAAATGTAACAAATAAATCATTATAAAATATTTTTCTTGATTAAAAACATAAATGTTAACACACTGTAAATCGATCAATCAACTTTTATACAAACAGTGTTAAATAAATAAAATTTAAATTAACGTATGAAAAGTATTAAAACTTTGATTTTATTAATTTTCTTTCATAAAACACTGTTTAAGTAAAAATACAATTTATTTTAATGTTAACAGTAGTCGTGTTAAACACACTAATCGTGTGTATGTTTTGGGGAATAGCCTTACATTACGGCATACAGTCAGACCTCTGTCTTGTCAATCATCTATGCTGTCAACTCCTCTATGTTATCAACCAAATCCCAAAACCCACAGTACATAGACATAATGTTAAATTAACATCTATGTAGTCAACCCCTCTATGTTATCAACCAAATTCCCCTGCCCCATTTTGTTGATAACATAGATGTTTCACTGTATTCTGGTAAGACTGCTTATAGTGTTGCATTGGGTCAGCCCGTAAATAGTGCCACATTGGGTTCACGTTAACCCAATTTTATGTCCACTATTCTTGGACTGTGTTTGTATGTATGTGTTTGTCGGCAGTGCTTGAATGGGATATAGGGTTACAATAATAGATTTTATACTTTAAAGTTCAGGTGAATTTATTTTGCCCGGGCCCGACTCAGCCGAGCCTTCTGTCCGCCACTCAAAGCCAGCCCTCTCTCCCCCACAAGTGTTTTGTCCCCAAATGGCATGAGTTTGAAATCTGTGTCCAAAGCGCACGCCTTCACCACTCGATTGTATTTCTCTTCACGTGTTGAAAGACATCAAAGAATTTATACATTATTCCAACGAACGCTCATTTTGTCCATAAAAACGCCTTTTTCTTCATTACTCGACGTGTTTTCCATTACTCCGAGAATTATCTCATTTTCACCCGAAATGAACGCCTCGTTGTCTTTGTGAATACTTTCATTAATACACTTATTTTAAAAATGTTTGTTTTATTGATTATAAACATTCAGGTAAAGCAATCAATCAAATGTTGTTCAAACAATGTCAAACAAATGAAATCAATATTTAATCACATTAATCATAAAAGTATTGTTTATTCATAAAATCAATAATTTACATTCATTAATTGTAATATTATAATAAATGGATGTTAAACAACAAACTGTTAACTCACATGATATAAAATTTTAATAAATCATTTAGATTAAAATATTTGTTTATAACCTTACAGTTCTGGTTAATAATGGTTGACATAAATGCCAATCGTATTATATATCCGTTTTCACTGATATTTTTGACAAATGGTTGTGATATAAGTTTTACAAACAATAAAAAGCTATGGTATGTCAAGAAATCTATACAATTAACATGTAAACTGATAACAATTGGTATTATTATACGCCGTATATTAATTACAAGCAATAATCTAGTTAATTTAAGTTCACTAAAACTAGCCTTATGGCCATGTTCAAGCTTAATAAAAATGGCTATCATCTGCATTAGTTACGCATTATTTCAGGTAAAATGCGGTAAAATCAAGAATATTCTGTCAGAATTGGCACAAGAATTAAGAGTAAATGAATTAAATTCAATGAGACTTAGCGCCCGATTTATTACTATAATCTGGTGTACATTCAATGTAATTAATGGGGCGTCCTTTACCATGTATATTATATACAATAACGTTAACATGGGTAATATACCATATTATTTAATATGGTTATTAACAGTTTTTGGTTGGATTATAGCCACTAATCTACTTTATATTCACGCGTGTTTTGGGGTCTATCTACTGGAAAAGCGAATATTAATAAAACGTGATTATAACCATTTCACTGACCTAGATCACAATTTGCAGATTATTCAACAATATAAATCAAGTATTAATAACTCGTTAAGTTTTATACCGTTTCTATGGTTTTGTGATCTTTTTGTCAGCACTTGTCTCCGATTAACGCATATTTCAATTAATAGCGATTCTAACGGATATCACAATTATATATGGAGGGGTTTAGTTGAATACATGTTGATTACTATTATAAATGTGATCGTTGTTTTAGCAATTAATTATTTTCAAACCCATAGACCGACAGTAAATGAAATGATGGTTATTGGTAACCAAACCCTTACCCCGTCTATTAATACCAGGGATGGTTTGGTTATAAAAATGACCATGTTTTTAAATACAGTGAATAACTATTGCAATCAGACATACAGTGCTTTACATGTGTTTACAATTGATGTAAAATTTTTATTTTCATTTATGGCATCTGTGGTCGCGTTTACCGTTATGTTAATTGAGTTATTAAATCATTAATGTTAAATAATATGAGTTACTTATTGTAACTTGTTGTAATGTAAAAATAAATATTTTATAAATCATTTTAAA
The DNA here is from genome assembly GCA_905368565.1 of Medioppia subpectinata. NCBI lineage: Eukaryota > Metazoa > Arthropoda > Arachnida > Sarcoptiformes > Oppiidae > Medioppia > Medioppia subpectinata. The sequence goes on from CAJPIZ010003730.1 coordinate 6,866, forward strand.
AATAAATGTATCAAATAAATCATTATTAAATATTTTTCTTGATTAAAAACATAAATGTTAACACATTAGTAATCGATCAATCAACTTTTATACAAACAATGTTAAATAAATAAAATTCAAATTAACGTATGAAAATAATTGTAATAAAAGTAAAACTACAATTCTTAAAATTTTAGTATAAATATTATTTATACTTTACGCGTATTGTAATAAAATAGGGTTTTGTTATAAATAATAATTTACCTAATTGTTTTCTACAACCTATAAAATCAATGAACATAATGTGAAATATTTGGTACATAAATGTCAATATCGTACGCTTTTTTATAAAACATGTTTTATTAATTAAAAATGTTATGGTAAAATAATCATTCAAATGTTATTCAAACAAATAAATAAATAATAATCATATTAAAGTAAACATACTGTTATTAAATAAATAATTTACCACAATGTAATATTAAAACTGATTAACAAAATGTTGAATAACAAAATATATTTAACTTACATAATATAATATATTTTCACATATAACTTATATAATTTAATGTATTAAAAAATAATATAATGTTTTAGTTTAAATATTTTGTATATAACCTTTATATTCTGATTAGTTATGATTGACATGAATGCAAATCGGATTATATATCCGTTTTCACTGATATTACTAATAAATGATTGTGATATAAGTTTCACCAACCATAAAAAGCTATGGTATATCAAGAAATGCATACAAATAACATGTAAACTGTTAACAATTATCGTTATTATACTCCATATGTTTAAAGTCAGTCATAGTCTAGTTAATGTAAACTCGCTGAAATTGGCTTTATGGCCATGTTCAAGCGTAGTCAAAATGACCATCATCTGTATTAGTTACGGATTATTTAAAATAAAGTGCGGTAAAATCAAAAATATTCTGTCAGAATTGGCGCAAGAATTAAGTGTAAACGAGTTAAATTCTATGAGACTTAACGCCAGATTCATAACAATAATCTGGTGTACATTCAATGTAATTAACGGGGCATCCTTTGCCATGTATATTATGATCATGATCAGGGACTTTAGCTTGTATCATATACTATATTATTTAATATGGTTATCAACAGTTTTTGGTTGGATTATAGCCATTAATCTACTTTATATTCACGCGTGTTTTGGGGTCTATCTATTGGAAAAGCGAATATTCATAACTCGTGTTGGTAATTATAATCATTCAATCGACATAGATCACAATTTGCAAATTATTCAACAATATAAATCACGTATTAATAACTCGTTGGGTTTTATACCGTTTCTATGGTTTTGCGAACTTTTTGTTAACACATGTCTCCGATTAACGCATATTTCAATTAATACCGATTCTCACGGATATCATACTTTTCTATGGAGGGGTTTAGTTGAATATGTGTTGATTGCTATCATAAATGTGATCGTTGTTTTAGCAATTAATTATTTTCAGGCCCATCGACCGACAGTAAATGAAATGATGGTTATTGTCAACCAAACCTATATTACTGTACTGTAAATACTACTAATGGTTTAGTCAAAATGACCATGTTATTTAATATTATGAATAACTATTGTAATCAAAGATACAGTGCTTTACATGTGTTTACAATTAATGTAAAATTTTTATTTTCATTTATGGCATCTGTTGTCGCGTTTACCGTAATGTTAATTGAGTTATTAAATCATTAATGTTAAATAATATGCTTTAATTAATTGTAACTTGTTGTCATGTGAACATAAATATTCTATAAATCATTTTAAAAATAAATGTAACAAATAAATCATTATTAAATATTTTTATTGATTAAAACCATAAATGTTAACACATTGTAAATCGATCAATCAACTTTTATACAAACAGTGTTAAATAAATAAAATCTAAATTAACGTATGAAAAGTATTTGTTAAAAAACTTTGAATTTTATTAGTTTTTTTTATAAAACACTGTTTAAGTTCTCATGGCATGACTACCACTAGATGTCGCTGTTATTCATATGTTTAAATATACCGCTTTTGTATATCTTTCCCTCCAAATACTGTACACGTATTCACACTATGTATTCACACACAAAGCATATCTCTCCTCAGACTCTGGTTAGCTCTCGACCTCAACGGTTGGGCCAGAGCTCTCACCCCACACTCAATACTGTTATCTCTTTGTTCACAACCATTCACACAATGATTGTAATCTCAAACAGTTTCCAATAAATTGTGATTAGTTTTGATTCAGTTAGTGATTGTCATTTACATGTCTGAGTGCACATATCTCAGACCTCATTCCCAATAGTGGCCAACACTGGCAAGACTGGCAACGAACTCAGGGGTTCGAGTTGCCGAGTCATGTCCCCGTTGACATACCGGTCCCTTCACTCACACTAACGCCTGTGTTATGGCAGTCCAATAGCCATACACATGGGTAGAACACCTGAGTTCCCTATCTGTACTCACATAACCGATAGTCCAGTGATAATCAACCAGTGGTCACAATAACCATTGGCGCGATCGCAGGTTCAATGCCTATGATTGTCCGCCACCGTCTCAAACGACATTTAAAACACTCAATTATGTGGTCACACCCTATGGCCGCATAACAAATTAAAAATACAATTTATTTTAATGTTAACACTAGTCGTGTTAAACACACTAATCGTGTGTAGGTTTTGGGGAATAGCCCTATATTATGGCATATTGTGGTGAAACTGCATTGTTTTCTACAACCAATAAAATCAATGAATACAGTGCAACCTCTCTTGGGGAAACTTCTCTTGGGGAAACACCTCCTTTGGAGAAACGGATTTGAAATATATTTTGGAGTTTCTATACCTATAACAGAACCTCCCTTGAAGAAACCCTCTCTATAAGAAACACTTTGGCTATGCATCTGCCCGTTTCTTATGGAGAGGTTGCACTGNATCTGCCCGTTTCTTATGGAGAGGTTGCACTGTATAATGTGAAATATTTGGTACATAAATGACATTTATTACTATTATTATTAAATGATAAATGTCAATATCGTACGCTTTTTTAAAAGCATGTTTTATTAATTAAAAAGTAATCATTTAAATGTTATTCAAACAAATAAAATAAATAATAATCATATTAAAGTAAACATACTGTTATTAAATAAATAATTTACCACTATGTACTATTAAAACAAATTGACAAAATGATGAATAACAAACTATATTTAATTCACATAATATAATATATTTTAACATATAACTCATATAATTTTGATTTATAAAAAGTAATATAAAGTTTTAGTTTATATATTTTGTATATAACCTTTATATTCTGATGAGTTATGGTTGACATAAATGCAAATCGGATTATATATCCGTTTTCACTGATATTCCTGATAAATGGTTGTGATATAAGTTTTACCGACAATAAAAAGTTATGGTTTATCAAGAAATGCATACAAATAACATGTAAACTGTTAACAATTATCATTATTATACGCCATATGTTTAAGGTCAGTTATGATCTAGTTAATTTAAACTCGCTAAAACTAATCTTTTGGCCATGTTCAACTATGTTTAAAATGACTATCATCTGTATTAGTTACGTATTATTTCATGTAAAGTGCGGCAAAATTAAAAATATTTTGTCAGATTTGGCGCAAGAATTAAGTGTAAATGAGTTGAATTCAATGAGACTGAGCGCCAGATTTATAACTTTAATCTGGTGTACATTCAATGTAATTAATGGGGCGTCATTTACCATGTACATTATAATTATGAAAACAAACTTTGGGTGGTACTATATATTATTTTATGTAATATGGTTATTAACAGTTTTTGGTTGGATTATAGCCATTAATCTACTTTATATTTATACTTGTTTTGGGGTATATCTACTAGAAAAGCGACTATTAATAAATCGTGGTGGTAATTATGACCATTTCACTAATGTAGAGCACAATTTGCAAATTATTCAACAATACAAATCACGTATTAATAACTCGTTGGGTTTTATTCCATTTCTATGGTTTTGCGATCTGTTTGTCAACACTTGTCTCCGATTAACGCATATTTCAATTAATACCGGTTCTGAAGGATATCTAACTTATCTCTGGAGGGGTTTAGTTGAATACATGTTGATTACTATTATGAATGTGATCGTTGTTTTAGCAGTTAATTATTTTCAGACCTGTAGACCGACAGTAAATGAAATGATGGTTATTGCCAATCAACCTCATAACCCGACTATGAATACCAAGGATGGTTTGGTCATAAAAATGACCATGTTTTTAAATACAATGAATAACTGTTGCAATCAGACATACAGTGCTTTACATGTGTTTACAATTGATGTGAAATTTTTATTCTCATTTATGGCATCTGTTGTCGCGTTTACCGTAATGTTAATTGAGTTATCGAATCATTAATGTTAAATA
>CAJPIZ010003731.1:0-11276 GCA_905368565.1 Medioppia subpectinata
TCTCTCTCTCTCTCTCTCTCTCCCTTCTAACTTCATTTAATCCAACAGTTTTCACACAATACGAGCGTATCATTTGAAGTGATTGAACACATTTTGCCGACATTTACCATAAAAATAATTCCGCTGCAGAAATACATACTTCAAAGTTTGGATGACATCAGCGGTTCAGTTGCCGTAAACTATACGTACGGAAAAGCGGTCACCGGAACCGTTGGGTTCAAGTATGGCGTCAAAGATCCCAAAGACAATTGCATTCATTATTTTGGCAGCACTTCAGCCAAACAATTGCTCAATGGTTTTGCTGAATACACTTTGAGTACTAATAAATTACGTCAAACACCGTTCGCGTGGTTCCCGACAGTTGTCGGCCATAGACTAGTGGTTGAGGTCAGTGTTCACGAGACGGTCACCGGACGTAAGGAGCGGGCCATCGATGACAGTGTGGTGTTTGTCACCACTCCTTATGTCATATCATTTAAGGAGACGTTTACAGACTTTAAGCCAAATGTCACAACTTTTATTAATGTAAGATAATTTTAGTTAATAGATTAAATATAAAATATGATTTATTATACTTATCAGGCACAAATTAATAACGTGTTGGGAGAAGGTGTGCCCAATTTACCGGTTTGGTTAACGGTCCGAAACCTAGCAAAAAATTATTTAATAACCGACCGCTTGGGACGGCTATCTCTGCCCATTAATGTTAATAAAAGTGTTAATGAACTACATGTTACAATTAAAACAGCAGACCCTGATTATTACCTTAATGAACAGGCAATTGCCACACATATATTATGGGCTGACAAAGAGCTAGATGGTTTTGTTTATATTGCAAACAAATCTATTAATAGCACGACAGTATCGGTGGGTGACATTTACCATAGTCAAATTGTGGTCAACGGCGGCACTATATCTAATGTATTGCATTTAGTGGTCTTAAATCGGGAACCATATGGATTTGTTTATTTAGCAAATAAATCTATTAATAGCACGACATTATCGGTGGGTGACATATACAAGAGCCAAATTGTGGTTAACGGCAACATTATATCTAATGTATTGCATTTTGTGGTCTTAAATCGGGGTAATATTATTCACACGCAAATGATTACCGATAATAAGCTGCGGATAGAGATTACACGAGAGATGACACCTTATATACGAGTTATGGTATTAGGCTTTGCAAACGATAACAAACAACTGGTTTCAGATTCACTTAAAATCTATGTCAACGAAGAGAAGTGCGCTTTTGATGTCCGGTTTGACAACGATATGGTGGACGCGAAACCGGGACAGCCGTTGGATTTGTTGATATCTGGATCTATTGGTGATAGTATAGGATTGTTAGCCATCGATGAAGCTGTTTATTATCTCAAAGACAAAGACAAACTGACGAAAAGTAAATTGTATAACGAATTGTCAAAATCAGATATGGGTTGCGGTCCGGGAACGGGTCTGAATGTGCCGCTCGTGGCCAACAATATAGGCGTTAAGATAATTGCCGTCGCGATTTATGGCAGCCTTAATGACAAATGGGACGACGTCTGTGTCCGACGGCAAAAACATTGCGGTCAACGGATCAGACGCGCGATGAGAGGCGGTCACGAAGGAATCCTGGAAACCAATGAGTTATGTTGTATGTATGGACAGAATGCGGGATTACTCTATGGTATTTGTCATCATAATGCAACAACAAGATTTGTGTCAAATAATTGCAAAGTTGAATTTATGAAATGCTGTATACAAGTTGATGGTTCATTATTTTATCCCAATTCACTAAGCTACAATTTTATTGAAAAATCAAGTAAGTTCTTATTTGAGTGACCTCATTTTAGAAATAATTTACCAGTCATTTACATTGATTTATTGCGACACTAAGGACTAAACTATATTTTGTAAATTCAGTATGAATAATCTTTCTCTAACAATTGTTTGTTGAACTAGTTTTAATTAATTAGTAAATTAAAATACATAATTATAATATATGAATTAAGACTATAACGCATATAAGGTTACATAGTAAAATTTTTCCCAAATCTCACTTAACACATGTATAAGTTAATGATATAATAACTAATCTTTTATTTATCTAGTTATTCAACAAAACTCCGCCACTTTGTTTTTCTTATTACTCCTAAACGAAATGAGCTAGATCAAATCTGTAAAGTGCATAATAATGGTCCATATATCTAGTATTTTTGTAATAAAAATTATTGAAATCACGTGACTAGAACATAAAAATTTTTGGGTCATTTCGAAATGCCATAGTTTTAGCTTAGATGAAAAGAGGGTCGGAGGGGGGCGGGTATGCTATCTGGTAGAGGACATGTCAAAGTATCATAAACATCGAGTAAATACTCTTTCGTAACGAACAATATATTTAAGAAATTTGACATAATATTTGGACAAAAATAGCCCAATTTTGACCTTTTTATAGGAGGGTCGGAGGGGGGCGGGTATGCTATCTGGTAGAGGACATGTCAAAGTATATGATAGCAAAATTTGAGTTAGATTAGTTCAGCCATCTACGAGAAATTGATGATTTCATTAACATTAGGTCTATGGGAAAAAGTTGTTCTGGAGTTGTATTTTTATAACTACCAAAATGTAGTATAAAAAGGTCAAAATTGGGCTATTTTTGTCCAAATATTATGTCAAATTTCTTAAATATATTGTTCGTTACGAAAGAGTATTTACTCGATGTTTATGATACTTTGACATGTCCTCTACCAGATAGCACACCCGCCCCCTTCCGACCCCCTTTTCAACTGGGCTAAAACCATGGCATTTCGAAATGACCCAAAAATTTCTATGTTCTAGTCACGTGATTTTAATAATTTTTTGTACAAAAATACTAGATATATGGGCCATCATTATGCACTTTACAGATTTGATCTAGCTCATTTTGTTTAGGAGTAATAAGAAAAACAGAGTGGCGGAGTTTTGTTGAATGACTAGATATTAATTTAATTTAGCTGAAAGTGTTTCATATATGTTAAATGATAATTATCAAACCGACGATGACTTTGTTCACGTGGCGTACGAACAGGACTGGGAGGACAGGGCAATGATTAGGTCAGACTTTCGGCAAACCTGGCTGTTTGACATTGTTGTCATTAATCAAAGGTTCGTAAATACATTAAATTAATAATTGTAAGTTAGCACATGATATATCACTATATTATATAGCTAAATTATGAATACGTAATCAGTGTTAACAACCATTATTGAAAAATAGTAATATATCATGGTTTAACTTACAATGATTCAAATGAGGTATTTTTAAATATTGTAAGGTAATTAATTAAGATTCATTTCTTCAGTACAACTACATATGCCGTAACACTTCCCCATTCACTAACCACGTGGTCGTTAAGCGCTATGTCTTTGTCGGAGGACAACGGCTTTTGCATTCAGTCATCGCCTGTGAAGTTGCGCTCATTTCAAGACATATTCCTCGACATATCAATGCCTTCATCGGTGGTTCAGAACGAACACTTGGAGGCCATTGTCTCTGTGTTTAACTACAGTCCCAAACGAGTGTCGGTAACGGTTTATGCCCATCGAGTGGACGGCATCTGCTCGGAGACCGATGACGATCGACCTAAACGGCAGATACGAGTGGACAGTAACTCATTGAAAACTGTGTCCTATCCGATGATTGCCATCAGGAGTGGAGTATTTGCGGTAAAATTTGTGGCGGTTTGGTTGGGCGGTGGTGCCGATGTGGTCGTCAATAATTTCGATGTCAGACCTCGAGGTATTAACATTATGAATGAATTGTCTATTTGGTTAGACCCACAGAATAGACAGCAAAACATAAAAGGAATGGTACAAACCGGTAGAATCGTAAATGCGATTTTTCCCATGATTTCATCGCAAATGACTGTAATAGATATAACACCCGACCCCACACTGACTATAGTGCCCGGAACTCAACAATGCATTATTACAGGCGAGCAACTTATGAACGTAGATCTCGTGTCTAAGATGGAAAACATGCCACTTGTCTGTAACATTATTACCAACAGTGGAGTTAAACGGATGCTTTTGTTTAATAATACAAATGGCATTATTAAACAATCTATAATTTTAGACGCCACAGATGTGTCTCAAGTGATTGCGATGACTACTGGCGTTGGAATGGCCAGACTGTCCGTCACAATGAAGTACAATGTGTTTGAGTCGCCGGACGAACCTCTCTGTAGGTTTGATGTGAGTGTTTCGGCCGACGAATGGACGGCACAGTCGNCTGTAGGTTTGATGTGAGTGTTTCGGCCGACGAATGGACGGCACAGTCGGTCACAGCGACTGAAGACTCGGATTATTTGGATGTGTGGACCGGCGGACAGTGGGTCACCAAATCGACGGTTAAAATCACAAACACAAACAATGATACTCTTAAACGGATCAATAATCTCAGTCCCGAACCCATTGAGACCACTGATGGCCACAGAAGTAAATTGGTTTTGTTGGTCAAACTGTGTGTCCAACACATGCCCGCCCTTAATGCTGGCTTCACTGTTATCGATGTCGGTATTTTCACCGGTTTTACACCCAATGGCCACGACTTGCGAGAGATCGTCTCAATGAACCACTCGTTGGTCACCGCCTATCAAATATCCGACAGAAATATCTTGTTTTATATTCAAAATGTATCGTTCAGTCAACCCTATTGTCTACAATTTCGGTCAGTGCGAGTGGATTACGTGACCAACACTCAGGCAGCGTTTGTTAGGGTATATGAGTACAACAAACAAAGTTAGTATAAGGCTAATGTAATTGAATGCAATTATAATAACTTTTATCATGGTATTTAAGGCGACTCCTGTACCCGACTGTTCACACCGGCTGGACGTCGGAGCGATGGGATCGATACGGTGTGTGACAACAGTACCCAACTATGCAATTGTGTTCAGCGGTCTAACTGTCCGTCGGCTAAACGTTTGCTGAAAATGGGATTAATAGCGGAGATGAGGGTCGAGAGGGCCCGACAATTGTTTGATGAGATGGTCTGTTCGCCTAAATTCTCCCGAGTCTTCACCGCCACTATTGGCGGACGTAATGTCACCGAAACTGGTCTCAAGTTATTGTCCGTTAAAGTTAAACATGTATTGAAAGGCAGTAAGTATTGTGTTTATTGTGAGATTGTTTTTAATTCCCGTCCCGTCCCGTCGAAAATTTTTAATTTACATAAATTATTAATAATATATATTCGATGTAGATTTTAACGCTTATTACGAATATGCAATTCATTTTTTATTGGCCATGACAGTTTTCGAGTTATTCGACTTTAAAATATTAAAATTTGAATATCTCAAAAATTATTCGAGATAAAAAAATTTAAATTTCAAATTCGAACTCAGCATTAAATTCTACATAAAGGTAAATGTATAAACCAAATTTCTATCGGAAAAAATTTTACTCTATCGACGGGACAGTTCTGATCGGCATTTAAGTCGACGGGACACCGCATACATAGCGACGAATCAACGGTAAAACTTTCAAGTTGAATCTGATTTTGATATTTTAAAGTCGAATAACTCAAAAACTATCATGCCCACTTAAAAATGGATTGCATATTTGCAATCAGCGTTAAAATTTACATTGAATTAATATATATTATTATTAATTTATTTAAGTTTAAAATTTTCGACGGGACGGGAATTAAAGACAATCTCGTTTATTGTTGATTTAATTGACAATACGTTTGAAATATTTATATTTAAATAATTAACAAATATTCTTGATTGAATAAACAAATGAATTTATTATGTTCAGAATGTTAATTTGTGTAGGACAGAACGCTTAAAATTTAACAATATTATTAATAATAATAATAATATTATTTAATTATAAATTATTATAAAATATTTATTGTAGTTTTTAAATATTATATTAAAAACGAGCTAATTATTTATAGCCAGGAGATCGCTAGTAGGCTTAAAAAGCTAGACTGGCAACACTAGCTCCCATAGAAATTACATTATAGCAATGCCCACCAATGCCCAATTATGCCCACTCAGAGATCCCCTGTTTATAGCTAATAATTTTGCAAATTTTTTACATGTATTGAATATTAAAATTTTGCATTATTTTATAAGCTCTTCAGAGACATCAAAGACTTGTACTGAATATAAACGACGAGTGCTCTCACGTGACCGCCGATGACGGCAACGAAATGATAGTTTTTGGTCACTTTAGTGAGCAGTCAACTCATTTGGACAACACTTGTATAGTATATGATATGAGCGGACGTTTGTCTGGAGACAAAACGGGACAATACATTGTGTCCATAATTAACACATTTATCGATAAAATGCACAAAATTAACTACAATTGCGATTCAATACAAACAAATGTCACAATCATTTGATTTTTAAATTATGAAAAATAAAAGTGAAATTAGTTTTGAATTATTTTGAAAACTAGTAATTTATTATTGAAAATAGTAATCAAAACAATCTAACAATAGATTAGTGTTAAGTCGAGAGTAAAGTTTGTAACAAAAACACAGACACAAAGACATCTTGGGATCAGATTTACAGAAAATCCGTACAACGATATGGACGTAAACAGGGGTCAGTTTCCGGAGCCGAACCCGCAATCGGGTCACAAAGTGTTGCGCAAAGTTATTGTCAAACGAGATTATGACAGCGGAATGAGGCACAGCTGTAGACGGCCGACGACCAGTCAGAGTTCTATTACCTAATAGTCAGTCTGAGCAAACCTCCAAACTGATTATTACGTACAATGTATAATAATAAGAAGTTATAATTTTACAATGTTTTAATTATAATATAAATTATATCAATTTATTATATGATTAATAATCTAGAATACTATTCATAGCAATTGAAAATAATGTTAAAACTCATTTATGACATTAAACTTTAGCATTGAAAAATGTATTTCAACTTATTAAAAAACATTTTTGTGAGTTTTATATCAAATGCTATCAAATACTATGAATAGTTTTAACATTATTTTCAATTATTACGAATAGTATTCTAGATTAATAATCATATAAACTTATAAATATAAAAATAATAAACTTTATATCAAACATATTTGTTATTAATTCAAGGTTTTCATATTTACGATACTGTGAATTCAACTTTTTTTATCAAAATACTTACTATTGCATTTGTTATTTAATCCATCATAAAGTATTTTCGTTTGTGGATTTTCAAGTAATTCTTAAAAATGTGTAACTCTTGTATACTTATTTTAATTTTAACACAATTTTGTCATTCTTAAAAATTATTTATATAACAAACCATATTATGAATAAACTATAATTTATAGTTATAGTTAATATTACAAGTATTTGTAACATTGTTTAAATATTTTAAGTAATATTTTTATTTTTGAGTATACAGTAGATAGGTATTTGCATAATATATTATAAATGTTTTAATATTAAGTTTGTAATTTTATCATTGAAATTAATCATTAAGTGTTAACATATTAAAAAGCGTTCAAAATATATGTATTGAAATTTTATAATTAAGCAAAATGCTAATTACATTCTCAATCATTATACAATCATTGAACCACATATGCAAAGCTAATTTAGAAATTTAGTTTAATAAAATAAGAGTAAATGGATCATTAAATTGTATATGTTATCTTTTCATTATGATCTTATTGCAAATATTTGCCATTCTAATTGTTCATCATCATAAAATGAGTTCATACAACAACGTATAGCACCGGTCTCTGGAACTTCACCATTTGGGTATTTACCACGACCTATAAATTTTCAATGAATATAAGGTTATTATTAATGAATAAATATGTGAACATAGCGTTACAAACTTACGGCAATTTTTATTGTAAATATAAACATAGCCTGAACTAGGCGATGCAAGCAGCTTAACTAGGTGACTACTGTTGTTCGGATGTACCATGGTAAGCCAGCCATCTGTTCGTTGTTGATAAAACTTGTGTCGAACATTATCATCGCTAGTAGTATTACCGTTAATAGATTTTGTAGTTACATCGTTTTCCCAAACGAGGTAACGGCCGGTGTAACGATTTTTGATTTCATACAATGTTGAATTCACAGTTTGTTGTATCGAAACTGCCATTGATAAACTTCCAGTGATTATTAGTAGTAAAAAGAAAAGTATTTTGCTTGCCATGATTATCCTTATTTAAATATTATGACATGTAAAATTCTTAAAACATTGCGATATTTATACAATGTTTTTATTTATACAATTGAAAAATTTCAATAATATTTAATCATTCAATTTCAAAGTTATAATGAAATAGACGTAGTGTTTACAATATAATATAAACATTTCCCGTGACAAAGTTAAAAGAAAAATAATTATGAAAGTAACTCTGAAATTCTATTTGCATGTTTGTTACTAACAAAATATACAGATAAACTCAACCGAAAGTATACACCGTATTTTGAGAATAAAAATTTACTGGATGGATATAATTTAAATCTGACTTCAGCATGTTGAAGCCAGATAGATTTCTGATTTTTTGCTGTACATAAAGTTATCTTAAACTTAATCTTGGTCTATTTTTAATATTGATGTTTTTACAGACTAATATTTACATAGAAAAACTACAGAGTGTTTTAGATAAAGCTAAACTTGTACAGCAAAAACTAAAAGTGCTAGATTAATTTTGTCTTCACCATTCAAACCAACGTTAAAAATAAGTTGAGATGTATATCAGCATTTCAAAAATGTCCTATTGTAAAAAAGTATAATCGCAACAACAAATTAAATAAATATTTCTCTTTTTAATCAGAGCTATATGCTATATTTAAATATTTATCAACAAAATGCCAATATACCTGTGGACTTATTTTTAACGTTAGTTCGAATGGTGAAGACAGAATTAAGCTAGGACTTTTAGTTTTTGCTGTACAAATATTGCTTAATTATAAAGCATATCATTGAGCTACGCAAAAAATACTTTGTTTTCATATGTACACTATTGTTCCATATTTGTGTATAAAATTTTATCATATTATCATTATTAGTTAGGGAATTATTGTAATGTTATGTGACATTTGATCTATTTTCGGTTTATTTGACAATCAGTTTCCATTGTTTTCTATGGAAATATTAGTCTGTAAAATCATCAATATTAAAAATATACCAAGATAGTTTAATATAACTTTATGTACAGTAAAAAATCAGAAATCTATCTGGCTTCAACATGCTGAAGTCAGATTTAAATTATATTTATCCAGTAAATTTTTATTCTCAAAATACGGTGTATACTTTCGGTTGAGTTTATCTGTATATTGAGTTAATGAATTTAAATCAAGGTTCATATTAGTAATAAATATAATTCAATTTCAATTCTTGTTTATTTTGTCTTGTTTAGCGGATGAATATTATTAATAATTATGTAAACATTATACATATTTAAATATATATATATAATAACAAGGTTACGTGTAACGGATCAGTAATTTTATCTTGCACATAAGGTTTTTTAATTACTTTTAAACAATTAAAGGTTATCCAATATGTAAAATGTATATGTAATTGTATAATAACTCCTTGTTATTTTGAATTTAATGTACTTTACATAGATTTTAGTAACGTGTAATAGTTAAAAATTATGAAACCAAGATTTTTGGCATTTTTACCGTTATTTTTGAGCAAACTTCTTGTGATACTGAAAATAATATTTAATTGTGTTCAATTAAATTTTTAATGCAAAACAAAAGTTACGCTGTGATGCTATTTAATAACCACAACTGGGTATTACTCACACACTATTATGCAATACGTTAACCACAATTCAGGTATTACTTAATAAATCGATTAGCATTATTTACAGATTTATTACGAATATATATTATTAACATTAGTTCCGTTCGAGGGGGAGGATGACCAAACGATCTTATATACTATATTATTTATAGATGAATTGTGATTAAGATAAGTTTATTTCAATGCAAATTTTATGAATCAGTGTTACAGGGTGGGCGGAAAGTATGTCTTATTTAAAAAAGCTAATAACTCGTAAACTACAAGAGATATTTTAATCAAATTTTTTGCAAAAAATACACAAAAATATAGGATGATTGAATCAAGTTTTGAAAATGTTGGCCATCCAAAGTGATCACGTGGCGGACTCAAATTTCAAAATTGGCCATTTCATATCATATTTTAGAGGTCACAATTACGAGAAATGAAAACACGTTAAATATACATCACGTACATTCACTTAAATAGTTGTGCAAATTTAATTTCATTTTAAATTAATATTTTACAAATGGCACGGTTTTGAAAAAAAACTTATCAAAAATGTCTTTTTTGAAAATTGCGCCATTTATAACCTAATAGTTTAAAATGAAAACAAATGCGCAATTATTTGAGTAAATGTATGGGATGCGTGCTCAACGTGTGTTAATTAATCCTAATGGCCACTTCTAAAATATGACATGATTACCGGTGCGATGGTCAATTTTGAAATTTGACTCCGCCACGTGATCGCTACGGATGGCCAACATTTTTAAATCCTGGTTCAATCATCCTATACTTTTGTGTATTTTTTGCAAAAAAATTGATTAAAATATCTCTTGTAGTTTACGAGTTATTAGCTTTTTAAAATAAGACATACTTTCCGCCCACCCTGTACATTTATTACAATGCTAAATATATTGAAATATAAAATTCGTGAAACATATGTTTATGACAATACCTATGTTAAAACTAGTCTGTTTTTTATTAACGTTAGACATTAACCTTTCTCCTTTCCCGAAAATATTTATGAAAGAAAAGATATTTAATACTTTTGAAAACAGGGTTAATAATATTAAATGTGGTCACAGGATGATTATTTAATCTATATACACTATAACTCAGTGACTACGTAAACACAATTTATTAATTTAATTTTGCCATCTAATCAATTTAAATAAAAATGTTTTGTAATAGCCGGTGAAGAGTACATTTAATATGGTACTGTTTAATTAAACATTTAGTTAGATTTAATCAATTACCAATCAATTAATTTTTACCAATTAGCTAAACCTGTCATATTTCAAGTCAGTCAAAAGTATTTGACAAAAAGTTTATTATTGTAAAAAATATACTTAAAATGGCCAAATAAATCCAAATATTTTGTTGACTATCGGTTTGAATTTCCACCCGAACCCACACTTGGCCTATGGTTTGCCGATCTTTTTTGGTATATACCACAATATAAATTTATAACGCGATTTTATACATACATAATATGTTTTCATTGTAAATATATAATTTATAAAAATTATTTTAATAAGT
>CAJPIZ010003732.1:0-11276 GCA_905368565.1 Medioppia subpectinata
GAAGATAGAGTCAGGCATTAAAGTAGAAGATATGTAATATAAAATACTGGTGTATAAACACAAGTAGAAGAATGCATAGAAATGTGATGTGATTTGTATACATATATAGGCAAAGACAGGATAAGAACTGCATATTTCCAAAGGGAATAAAGTTCTGCTCTCATAGTATATGCCATTTTTGCCTCAAGACTAGCGATTGTGTGTTCATTGCATCGCTGATCACATCCTTTATTCAGTGATAGGAAACACTCCATTTGACGAAAGCCTCTCTCAGTGCAGACCAAAGAGAATATTCTTGAAATGTTTTCTGAATAATAATATTAATAACAATAAATTGATTTAATTTGTATAGACTTTCACGAAAATTCAACAATTTTCTTCGCATTTTGCAAATAACTTTTCAAGAATTGTGTATTACTTTTTTATTGTTAGAAAAATATTGCGAATTATTTAAAATTTAAATATCAATAATACGAATGCAATTATGTTTAACAGGAAAATAGTTTAAACTTCGAGACCGAGATATCTTCTCAATGCGATAATTTGATTGCAACCATAAAAACACGAAAACAGCAATTATTGACTTTTGCCCGAAAAGAGAAGGACTATAAATTGCGAATATTGAGGGAACAAGTGATGGCATGCACTGCAAAATTACAACAGACAACAGGACTCATCCAGTTCTGTATCGAAGCCCTCAAAGATAACGATAACATGAGTTATCTTCAGGTAAATAATGATTTGTTGTGCAATAAATTTAATGAAATATACCATTTGATGGATTATTTGTTTTTTCATTAGATCGGATCGTCATTAATAAATCGTGTCTCCAATGTGGAGATGACATGGCATAAGGACATGAACACCTCTCCCTGGGTATCACCAGAGTTTGATCTCACACTAGACTGTCAGCCCGTCCTCATGGCTATCGAACAATTGAATTTCTCACAAATGAAACGTAAGTTTCCATTACTTTTATTCATCATCTCATTAACAAACGGACCTCAGGTTTCATACAGTGCTCTACTCTATAACTTTATATTCACTATATTTATTGTATTTTTCAAAACCCCCTAAAAATATTCAATTATACGTATAGTATATCATACATTCAAATAACATATATTTTGTTAAAAGTCACGAAAAATGTCATTTAAGGATGTTTTTTGAAGAAAAACCAATTCAATGACATTCAGTCTAACAAAAAATATTCAATTATACGTATAGTATATCATACATTCAAATAACATATATTTTGTTAAAAGTCACGAAAAATGTCATTTAAGGATGTTTTTTGAAGAAAAACCAATTCAATGACATTCAGTCTAACTTATCATTTGTATTGACGACTTTGACATTCGTTGAATTCACAGCTATTATTGATTTTATTTAATAGAATTGTGAGTTTCCATTGATTTTCATTTGTTTACTATAATTATAAACATTGATTTGTTTTTGAACACATTTATCAATTTAAATGTTTTTATTTCCACATTTCATTCATATCTAACAAATCTATTATTAGGAAAATTGTTTAAAATATCTGCATTACTGTAATATTAGTTTATAAAATTATAAAATAATTTTATTTTTTCATTTAATTTGATTTATTAGATAAAAGTAAATTAGTTTAGTTTTGTGAAACAGTTGACTGCTTTTCATTAAATCCAGTTATATCTCATTGAAGCACAACATCCCATCAATTAGTTGTAAGACTTATAATTCATTTAATTTATTCGCTTATGGTTTCACTCAATGGTGTATTTCATTTGTTTACTATCATATACTCTGTCTATTATAAACACATAGAATATATAGAATATTATACTATATTTACTGTACCTCATAGTAAATGATAGCAAAACTTATAATAAGGCGAATATTATTTATAACTTTCATCCATAGTAACGATAATATCCAATAATTTAAGTGAAATTGTTTTCAATTGATTGGTTGCTTCAGTAAATGGTCTGATTCTAAGAAGTCCTCTTAAAGAGTTCTTTACTCCGGATTTAGTCTTAGCCTTAAGATGTATTACTTATTCACTTCTCTATCATATTAGTGATAATCCTTTGGTTTTACTTCCGAATAGACCTAAACTTTATGATAGAGACGAATAGTTGTGCCAACAATTGTCAAAGAGATTTAACAACTTTATTTATATAACACATCTATTTTTCGATACACTGTCCATTGAAGTTACTTTCAAATGCATACCATAAACATTATATGACATTCAATATGTGATATGTTTGATATTTATTCAAATCCTTAACTCATAAGACTGTCTGACTGTCCACTCAAATGTTACTTTACTGCACAACACATTCTTTACTCCATTTGTTTAGTCGACAAATAAAGCGAAAAAACACATGAAAAACATATAACGTTATAACTTATAACTAAAGTGTTTCTCAGTTTAAGTATATAAACAATGAGCCCATGTTTCCGATAGTGATTAAGATTAATCATTTAATCATATGTTTAGCCTTATATAATAACTAGTTGTTACAAATAAAGCTAAATTTAAGCAATAAAATATGCATTTAAAGTCTCTATACGTTACCCCTCCCGAATCGCTAACACTTATGTAATGATTATATTAATGTTATGTTGTGCTAATAATGTTTATAAAGTATCTTATTGTGAATTGTATCCCAATGGACATAAATCATTTAGTTAACATAAACTAAAACTAGGAATTAGTTGCTTTAAAGGAGTTTATATGCATATATTTTTGGGTCACTCTCTAAACTGATATAAACAGTTGTTTGCAATACTATTAATTATAAGATAATTAAAATTTATAATACAATGAATGAAATAGCAGATGGAGAAGAAGGGTTTGAGTGACCTGAACACTGAGCATCTCTTTATTAGAGTATTGGCGCGAAAAATATATAGAGAAGAGTCATGTGTCAATTAGGTATTAATATTGGGTCTTAACTGTAATTAAGGTTTACAGTAACTAGTGTTTAATTACACTAATTAGTTTTTCCTGACAATTAGTTGTTTTAAAGGAGTTTATATACCTATATTTTTGGGTCACTCTCCAAACTGATATAAACAGTTGTTTGCAATACTATTAATTATAAGATAATTAAAATTTATAATACAATGAATGAAATAGCAGATGGAGAAGAAGGGTTTGAGTGACCTGAACACTGAGCATCTCTTTATTTAATTAATATCATTCATGAATTTGTGTGCGTTTAGACAATAGGCACGCATTGGGCACAGGGAGAGAGTGCTATGCATAGGCATAACACACATACATATAATTAAAGTCTGATCATTAACGCTGCCTCTGATGAACTGCAGGTGTTCACAGTTATGCCATTCCATGAGCTAATGATTTGAATGATAGTTAATATTAGTATTCGACACCATCTTTACTGACCATTACTTTTTGCTCAACAGAATTAATGATTAAAACTGATTACATAATAATAATCTCAAAATTTAATAAATGTATACATTATTCGGACACATATTTTCGATAAACATATAAATCATTATTCAATGAAATTTTATTTTTAAAAAATACATTATCATAATTAGGTTTTCATTTATTTATGACTTTAATTTTTATGCAGAATAACCCAATTTTACATAAATATTGAAATATTGTTATTAACTTAATTTCTTCATTACTGATAGCACCGGGACCTCCAATACTGATTCCCGACGAGTGTATGTCTGAAAACAATGGTATAACAGTCGGATGGCAACCGCATCCCTCCAGTTTCGTCGAGGCATTTATCCTCGAACTCGATGACGGAAATAACGGCTCTTTTAGAGTAAGTCTTCTATTGATTCCCATTTTGTTAACTAATCATAAGAAGGATTCGCTTTTGTTTTGAATAACTGAAACGCTTTGAGTAGAAAGCGATTCAAACATTTAGATTAGTTTTGAATCCATTTTTTTGTATTATATTTTGTTGAAAGAGTCGGCAGAACTGCAGTCCCGAGAGAGTTAACCGATGCTAACATTGATTTTGTTTTTGCATTCAAATGAAAAGCAGAGATGTTATAGTGAAGGCTAATAGTGATGGTGTTAGAGCCCAACTGCCGACTACTGTAAACTACTGTTCAGTGTTGTTGTAGAGTAGGGCTGATGTCTGTGAGTTGTGTTGTGCTCTTCATTGGCATCAATATGTTTGATATGTTTGAGCACAACATCCATACCATCCATACGAGTGACGCATCCATAGGAAAGCACCTAATGTTGTGAATATGAGTCATACTCTCAATGCAAACAGTGTTTGGGAGACGTCGTGTCCGCGGATCTCAATCCTCATCGCATGTATTGTATATTATTTTAGGCGCCAGTAGTTTAACATCAACTTCTCCTCCGATTCACAACTGATACTTCCTCTCCGTTATGAGACTATAAGTGCGTCCTTTCAGTCATTATGATTGTAACCACTGCTAGACTTCACACTCACTCATAGACCCCCACAATATATGATGAACACAAATGTGTGATACTTATTGAGCATCAAATTCATTGGTTTTTAGATAAGATATACTGTACTAGAAGTTTGGTTCAGTTATTAAAATTAAAATTGGATGAGAAGTGAATATATTAGGCATCCCTTACGAGAGACATGTCTTTTGTTTAATTTAAAATTCAAATGCGTTGACATTCAGGCGATAAGACATCCAATGATATTAGGTTTCGATTGTATTCCTTCGGGACGTCTTTACGCCACACATCACAACCCATTCAACATTTCCCCCATTTATTCTCATAACAACAAAAAAATATTGCATTAATTCTAATATAAACTCAATTCTAGTGAACAAACTTTAAGGAATTGTGAAAATGCTTTTATTTGTCTCTTTTAATGGCTTACAGAGAAAAGAGATTTTTTAGTGATTAACTTAATATAAAAACTTTTGAAATATTTATTATCTTTTTTTTAAGAATAACTAAAATAATTAATTGATGACAAAAAACACAATATAAGCTAAAATGAAAACATTCTTGTGAAGTGAAGTATAAAATATTTTTACAAAATGAGCTATATTTAGTCAAAGCAATCTATTTTAAGTAATAGTTATTTATAGCAGAGCATAGTTTAGCAGAAATTTAATCTTTTTAAAATTACTTGTAATATACATTATGAAAAATTTTTGCGATTAAATTTCGCACTGCAGTCATGGGTTGGAAAGGTATTTGAATTAATTTGCGATTAAATCATCAATTATTGAGTCTTAGAAACACTGGAGCAAAGAATTTCGGGTTATTTATAAATTAGAGATCATTTTCAGTCTTCATTCTTCTAAATATTGACTTTAAATTTCATATATTTTCTTCTTTAAAATATCAATGTTTTAATTGAATGTAATATACATTTGTATATTTATTTTATAAAATTAGAAAATAACAAAATGTGTGATATATTTGTATGAATAGGAAGTATATTGTGGTAAAGAGACGGTTTGCACAGTGGATGGCCTGCACTTCAACTCTATATATCGACTTCGAGTAAAGGCTTACAATAGTAGCGGCGAAGGAGTCTATAGCGATGTCATATCTCTTCAAACCGCTGATGGTAAGCATTTATTGAGCTCATTTGGTTATGTACTGATCCATTGACTGTGCCATTAGTTGCGTGGTTTGCATTGGATCCCCTGTCAGCCCATCCCGATATTATCATCACAAACGAAAACCAGACGTTTACGTGCGATAGTTATGAGCATAGAGTGGTTTTGGCAAATATGGCATTTTCTCGTGGCGTTCACTACTGGGAGATTAATGTCGATAGATATCAGAACAATGCAGACATTGCTTTAGGTATCGCTCGGGCAGACGTCTCCAAAGACAAAATGATCGGTATATCAATTCATTCAATCGCTTACACATTATTGTTATTACATATTATTATTGCATAACTACTTCGCTATACTATGATATATTATAACAATCTCTTTTTCTAACAAAGAATATTCTGTACTTTTGCGTGCGTTTGACTAAAATATGAATTGCTAATTGTAGGCAAGGATTCGTTGGGTTGGAGTATGTATATCGACAATAAGAGGTCGTGGTTTCTGCACGCAGACCGACACGACCGCCGGTGCGACGGCGGTATCGAGAGGTCCAGTGTTATCGGGGTTTTGCTTAATATGGAAAGACATGAGAAATGAATGCATTGCTTCTGCATTTGAGTTGCAAAACCAATGCAAACATCGAAAAGCAAATAATGAAAGTAAAACATCTGGTATTTTACAGATAACCGACAAAACATTGCATAAACTTAATACAGATTACAAATCATTATAATTACTGTATAACTAATAATTCAAATGAGCATAAAATGCAATCAATAAAATACAAAGTAGTTTTGCACTAACTTTTCAAATACCAAATCTTATCAAATGACTACCAATTAAGTAAGCACAACTTGGAGTACAATCACAACACAAATTAATATTTATTCTCAATTTCTCATACATTACTCTTATATGTATATAAATTAATACTTTAAAAGCATATTCAGGTTGTGATGCAAATTAGAGGATAAGAAAATTTGTTACAAACATAAACCAGACACCAGTTTGTATTAACTAAATTATACTCCAATTAATTGCCTATAAATAACCCAAACTATAATATTTAATATTCAATTTCCAGTCAACTTTAAAATACATGAAGAATTGAAAAATTAATACTAAAAGCAGTCATAACTTACAGTATAGTATAGTATTACTAAAATTACACAAATTGTACCATAATTAGAGAATTGAATTAAATTTAAACTTAGATTGAATTAAGTGATTATCAACAAAAAACATTCAAAACAATAATATAATAAATATTTCAATAGCATTGATATATAATGTAATGTAAATGCAATACAACTCACAGAAAACTTTTAATTCGACGGTATGTTGTATTGAGTGTCCGTTCGTGTCATTAGTGGCCAGACATGTGTATTGTCCCAAATCTTTGAGTCGATTGGGCATTCACTACTGGTCTAAAGGTAAGAAGACTATGGCAGCGCTCAGCATTTGGTTACCTAACAACAATACTAAGGTTACCTACCTTTACACTACTGACAGACGTCACAGCCGCTGTAACGTAAGTTACACCACTGGTTTGCCTTCGACTACACCCTTGTCCTGAGGTTTCGGCGAAAAGTAAAACGTGTCATCACTTCTCACGAGACAAATGCCAACCATTGCCACCAAAACACACACTCCTATTAAATGTCAATTCAATTAATACATTGTTTATATCATATTCTCAATCATTGGCTCCTTTGGTGGACACTAATCATGCAATTCAAAGACAATATCAATCAAATCAACTAATCATTCATTGAATTCACGTGTAAACCGTTGCACCGGTTGTCATATGACATGAATGTATACATATTATGTATTACATAATATTACAATTAAATTATAGTAAATCTGATATAATAGCAAAAGTATATCAAAATTAATTAATTATTAATCGAAAACTTACGGCAATTAACAATGTTCTGCATTTTAGCTGCACTTCGGAGTGACTTCTTCATTGGCGAGCCATTAGTGGATCAGTTAATAGCCATAATGTTGTCGATTACAAGCAAAACAACATAATAAATATTGAGTCCATTATCTCTAAGTGAGGCCACAAATGGACTCAAACAGAGATCAGTTGAAGTGATGTTATGATAGCGTGAATGCAATGACAGCACAAACACAACACTCTATTCACTATTGAATACAATATACGGTTTAGTCATTCACTCATTCATTCATTTATTACACAAAACACTATAAAAATACATACAATATATGGAGAGAAGTGAGACTCCAATCGATTCAATGCATTCATTATACAAGAGAGCAATCACTTGATCGCAACCCTCTCTCCCTCTCCTCCCCTCCCACTCTCTAACTGATGAACAGTAACTATAATTGCAAATTGTATTACAAACTATTACCCAATTAAACACTATCTATTCAATTAGTTACCATATATCACCATTCTAATGTTTATATCCAGTTAATCCAACTAGCACTAATTGCTAATTCTCTCTCTCTCTCTCTCTCTCTCTCTCTCTCCTCCCCTCCCACTCTCTAACTGATGAACAGTAACTATAATTGCAAATTGTATTACAAACTATTACCCAAATCTCTCTCTCTCTCTCTCTCTCTCTCTCTCTCTCTAATATATAAATGTTGGTGATTCAAGAATTATTTGAATACATGAGTTATACTTGTATTGGCGGCAATGGACGTGATATTGAATGTATGGTTGAGTGGTTAACACATAATATGCTGAAGTGATTGCATATATTTGATGATAAATTCGCTTTAAAACATGATTCAAATGCCAGTAATGATTAGACTATAGTTGAAGTGAATGATTGCAATTATGTTTAAAATACAGTTTTATTTCATTAAAACCTTTTCTATAATTTCTTGAAATAATTACAAAATTTAAAAATTGTTATAAAAAATGCTTTACAACAGAGACTGATATTAATTGAAAG
Source organism: Medioppia subpectinata (assembly GCA_905368565.1). NCBI lineage: Eukaryota > Metazoa > Arthropoda > Arachnida > Sarcoptiformes > Oppiidae > Medioppia > Medioppia subpectinata. Next base: position 8,493 of record CAJPIZ010003732.1, read on the forward strand.
TAAAGACTAATTATCATTATTAATAGAAACAAATAAATATAAAAGTGAAGAACAAAACAGACAGTCATTCCCAATGAATATGATTAACAAGAGAAGGGAAACGTATGGGAGGTTAGGGCTTAAGGATGAGGGTTAGGCCACTTCCATACTCTGGCTGTGATTACTGTCGTGACAGAGCACTGGTTTGAGAGGACCGGCACTGTCTTCGGAAACGTGTTGACTCGAGTCTGAATTAACAGCATTTCCACTGGTATTATGACTGCCATTCGTTTCGGTAACCATTGGTTCGCTATTGGCTTCAATTGGTTCCGAGTTATCGCAGGGATTGTCGCCCCAATCGATCTTAAATCTGGTCACACGAGGACTGGTGGCCAACACATTGCGCTGCAATTTGTCAAACAGCGGAGCCGTCGGCGGATTCTCTTTGAGCTCCGGATCGCTGTATTCATTGTTGACATAATATCCAACTCTAATGAACTCTTTGCCCCTATAAGAGCACGTGAGGAGTACGACAGTCACGCCCACGGCGTCGGCCACCGGTATCTTTGCGGGATCGGGCGGATCCGCTTGAAATACAAACATATGCCGGCCCTCCGGCACCGGTCCTACAAATACCGTGTCTAGTGTTTGGTCGTGTTCTTCGCTCTCAGCTGATCCCACATATATTATCTTCCACTCCAAGTCTTCCTTTAAGTCTTCAATGCATTCAAATGTGATCTCAAACTGAAAGGGATTGAAAAATGCCGACGGATTGTCTGCAACCAAACAATACATCCATTATTTGATTACCATTTCAGCACACATTCAAAGCAACACTTACCCAACACTACTATATTCACGATATGTGCCTATCATTGCATCAAACCATTCATTAGTCTTTGTATTACAAAGTGAGACAACAAACAGACATACCTTTGCCATAATTGGGATCAAATGAGTGACAAATGCGATGATTGTGTGACAACAAGTTGTGCCAAAAGTGCGCTCTTTTGGTCACTGTTTGGCTGAAGTGAGAGTCAACGCAAACGATGGCAACACTTGTGCCGTATATCCAATGCATTCGCCAATCAATGCATTGTTTTTGCAACTCTTAGCCAACACTTCCCTCTTGTGATCGATTGTAGCATTTATTCAAACTGTAAGGCAATCTCTGAATCATTCAATTCACTCAATCAACTATTCTGTACTTTACTGTACTGTTTAATGATCATGCATAAACTTGTCTTTCAACCCAGGTCAATTCATCAGTGGTACAAGTTTGACTTATGTTGGAATTTGAGTAACTGTATAATTAAGTGCATATATTTACAATGTACTTTAAATATGATAAAACATTGAATACAGAATTTAATGGTGACATTAAACTGAATGAATGCTCATATATTACATTCAAATATATACTGCATATTACAGTTACACTTATAGTCTTCTAATCTTATGGAAGCTTTTAGTTTACAGTTATTTTATTTGGAAATTTTTAATAATATTATTTGTAATATAGAATAATAAGTGATAGAAATAATCAATTCAAGTGTTTTGTTGAGAAATTTCATTTATTGAGAAATTATTTTTACAATATTTATATATTTGTTATATAAACAGATGAAAAGAAATCAATTGAAATGATATAATGATATGAATTAAAGAAATATATTGAGCTTTGAATAAGTTATACATCACATCAACACAAGAGGCACATCATTCACATCTAATTTAATATTATTTACAATAAATATATAATTATAAGACAAACAAAATGAGAAATACCAACACAAGTGTGTATTTCAAGAATATTCACAACAAATTATACTAAAATATGTTAAGAATTTTAAAAACAATTTAAAATTAAAGTTTTACTGTTTGTATAAAACATTATAAGAAACTATTATTGAGGACTTAATTGTGTTTTTTGACCAAATAATTGTTTAATTCAACCAAATTTTTGTGAACTAAAGATATTGAATAGAAATGTCATAATGAATACAATCCATCAAATTTTGTTTTTCATTTAGAGAATAGCATTCATTAATCCGTTTCACTCTTTTTTCTCTCCATTCCTAACGTATATTAGTTTTGACCACTTCTGCAGTTAATCGCCTAATGACTAGTTATTAGTGATTATTATTATTATCATTATTACGGAGTTATAAATATTACATTAGTTTCGATTCAACTCTTTTACGCTTATAATCAATAATATTAATATAAAATACTTTTTAGATTTTTATTAAATTCAATATAATTATTGATTTAAAGAATTAAAATTGTCAGAAAATATTACTGTATTTATCTAATAAATTGTAAATAATTTAATTTAGAGAAAAATGTTAAATAATCACATTAGTAAAGATATTTAACATTTTTTATGAATTATATGCTTAATAAGTCTACAATTATTTATAATTACATAATTCTCGACTATAAATATAATTCCTTGTATTCAACGCTTTGTTTGTTTGGCTAAAGATGAGAGATTTGAATGTCTTCAAGACATTAGTCTTTAGTAGTCGTATAGAAAATTAATGGTGTCTTTCATTGTGTGATAAGAAATCCTATTAACACTCATTTGTGTAGAGAATTGTCGATATATTACTACTTAATTAAAAGTAAAGACCAAAGTTATAAATATAGAAATTATCAGAGAGTGTCATATTTTTTGTAGATAAGTGTAATAAAACTCATAAATTACAATCCCATACAATAAACAGCACCTGAGATGTGATAAACCTATACTGTATTTCATAAATTAAATAAATTTACATAATAAACATATTTATTGTTCTC
>CAJPIZ010003733.1:0-11274 GCA_905368565.1 Medioppia subpectinata
GGTATAATTTTTGAAGCAATTGTTTGCCACGTAATGATTGAAAATACTATTTTTGTCACTCGATTTGCTTTTGTTATGAACGGGTTGTTTGTGTTTGAATAGGGTTTGGTTTTGGTGGCAAAGGCACAGCTGGCGATCACATCCATAGTATAGGCGCCCATCACTCGCTTTACATCCACTTCCGTCCGACCGGTGGACACATCTCTGTCGAGTGCGGTCAAGAAGTCACGGCAACACTCGTTGATGAGTGGATACATGTGTTTGAGTTTGGCTGAAGTGAATGTAGGGCTGGCTATGGCTCGGATCCGTTTCCAGTGGTCATCCCTCGCTGTGACCATTGTCTTCGAGAAGATGCCGCACCCTTTGCCCGGCACTGGACGTCGGTTACGGAATTTGTAAAAGTCTTTTACCAGAATTTGTTTGATGAGCACCGGGTCGGCCACTGTTAGTATGGGTGCTCCCCATTCATAAAAGCTATGCATTTGACAAAAGCAACATTTTAAATAATTATTATTCACTATATTTAATATAGTAATATTAGATGTATTTAAAAAATGTTTCAATTACCCAACAATTTTACCATATGTTTTATACCACTCCATATCTAGTAATGGTCTCGGATTTAAGGCCAGACTTAGCATATTTCCAAAATATGGTATTGGTTTAGGGCCCGGAATATTACGGCTTTTCCAGTAACTTATTTTACGAATCCATTTGCTAGAATTAATTGAACGTAATTTATTTAAACAATGTGAATATTATACCCTTGTTATTTTGGTAAATGCTATACTCACATATACTCAAACGCGATTAAAATGGCCACAATAGCCGCTACTAAATACCGCAGGTATAATGCGGCAAACATTGAACACAATATTAATACTGCCATTACTTTTATTAGTGTTGATATAAAACAATGTAAATAGAATAGCTTAATTAATTATAATTTTTGAAAATGTTATAACGTATAATAATATGATAAAAACTATTTGTACACAATATAGCTACTCTATCATTTCATCAATATCATCAAATAATAAATCACAAAATTATTATAAGGGAATATATCCAGGTCTATATATACGGCATATGGTACATTTATAATGTGCATGTGTAATGTGTCTGACAAACAATATGAGGACAATTTTTGTTTTTAAATAAAAATATATTTAGTGTCTATTAGTATCAATAATTGGTTTATCCCTAAATGTGTTTAGGTAATTAATTTTTGTTATTGTAATTTTTTAAAAATATAACAACATTGTTTTTTATTCGCAAGGAAATTTATATAGTTTATGCAACTTTTATAATGTTTATCATTTTATTTAAATAATAAGGAAATTGTATATTTCAAAACATTGTATCATTAAGCAACATTGTGAAACAGTTATATACTGCATATTTTAAAAATAATCTCAAACTAAACTACCTATCCTCAAGGTGATACTGTAAGCTAGACTTTAGCCGATTAAACTTGATAAATGTGGCAAAATAAAAGTTACAGAGTTTTATTTATAATTTTAACAACTTGTTTTTATTATATTTTTTAAGGAACTCGTTTTTATTATGATATAAACCTAACGTTACTATAAATAGAATTAATGAGAATAGTTAATTACACTTTACAATTGTGCAGTTGCATGGTTTTATACATGTACATGTTTTTACATTATACAAGTTTTTATAAATGTATGTAAATTATGAAATTGTAGTAAAAATGACCATATTTATGACATAATATATTTTTATAGACATTAATTAAGCCTTATTGTTTACATGCAACATATTGTGACGTGATAAAAAATGAATAACAAAATAATAATTATCATGTTATTTTGTGTAAAAATATCCATTCATTAATAGAAGTAAATTTATATAACAATATATTAAGTAATACATTAATTTTATACCATAAACATCTATTTTAAATTTCCTTGTAATTATATTATTTATGATAACACAGCTAACTTATACCTATGTAATTATATGTTAAATGTTAATTTGTTTTATTAAATAATTTACATTTTCATTAATAGTTATAATAAAATAAATCAACATTTAAAATAAAACATTGTCACAATGATTATTTTTGTATAATTATAAATCCTTAGTTATATAAAAATAAAAATATTTTGTAAATATTTAATTTATATAATTTATTAAATTCCAACTTGGTCCAAGAACAATAATTTAAATATATTGAATAAAATTAGATGAAATAGGCTAAAATAAAAAACAAGTACGTTTAACAAAAAATAACAATGTACAATGTTGCTAACGTTTTTCAACGCCTACAATAAGCCGTTTGGCCATTAATAAACCTGTTCCGACAAATGGAGTGAAAATAACCGGTATATCGGTGTCGGGCACCCGATAGAACCGGAATTTTTGTGTAATTTTGGCCAGGGCCAATTTAGCTTCAAGCAGCGCAAAGCGCATACCAATGCAATTACGGGGTCCGGAGCCGAACGGCAGGTATGTATAGGGTTTGATGTTATGGCGATTTTCGGGCAAAAACCGTTCGGGTTTGAAAGCAAACGGGTCGGGATAGTGATCGGGGTCGTGATGTATCGCATACACTGGTAGTTCAGCAATCACTCCCTTTTCCATCTTAAACGTTGCGCCATCGCTACCACCGGTCAGCACCACGTCCTCCATGGCCTCCCTCTCCAGCCTCACTACTGGCGGATAATTACGAAGTGTTTCCGATATAACGGCGTCGAGGTATGGGAGTCGGGACAGGATATCGTAGTCGATGTCTCCCTTATCATTGAACGCCTCTTTGGTCTCCGCCACCAACCGGTCCTGAATATCGGGATTGAGTGCCAACTCATACGTACAGTACGACAGAGTTGTGGCCGTCGTCTCGAAGCCGGCGATAAAGAAGAGAAAACAATTGGCGAGTATTTCATTAGTGGTTAACTTCTTCTCCACGACTCCACTCAACGCCTGTTTCTCTGCCATCAGTTCGTCGACGCCTTCGTTCACGTGATGCCCTTCGGCCGCCCCATCGGTGGCCGACGACTCGGCGGCCACTTTCACGGCGTGATTGTCATTATTATTGTCCTCTCTCTCCACATCCATCAACAGCTGTAGGAAATCATTATTTTTTTTGCCCGATTTCTTGCGCTCAGCCATTATTTTTATGACAACTTCGATGAAAAACATGGCATCAGACGAACCCCTGTTGACCACTCGCTTATAGACCCAGTTCTCGGTCACATACGCGGGTAACATGCGATTCATTAACATCTTGATCGGATTGCTATTAAACACAGCGTTGGCTTTCGTGACGAACGCGTTGTTTGGGTCGGAATAGGTGTTGGTTTTGGTGGCGAAGGCGCAGCTGGCGATCACATCCATCGTGTAATCGCCCATCAGTTGCTTCAACTCGACCTGCGATTTACCGCCGGTCACATCGCTGTCCAAATTGGCCAAAAAGTCGCGGCAACACTCGTTGATCATAGGGTACAGGCGTTTCAGTTTGCCTGAAGTGAATGTAGGGCTGGCTATGGCCCGCACCCGCTTCCAGTCGTCATCCCTGGAGCTGAACATGATCTTCGAGAAGAGCTGATCCCGAGCTACGCTGGGCTTACGGTTGCGAAATATGTGAAAGTCTTTCACCAGGATTTGTTTGATGAGCTCCGGGTCCGCAACCGTTAGACTTGGTTTACCCAAATCGTACACACTATAAGTATTGACACAATTATTACTTACATTATACATACACTCATATAATTGCATATAAATGATTTATAAAACAAAATATAATTACCCAAACATTCGACCATATTTTTTATACCACTCCATCTCCACATAAGGCTTTGGCTTAAACATGTGGCTTAAATTGTTGCCCACAAAGGGTAGGGCTCTCGGGCCAGAGATATTGTGCCGCTTCCAGTAGGTTAATAGACGACTCCATTTGCTATAATTAAACATAATAAAAATTAATGTTGAACATGTTAAATTTATTAATTAATATATGGTTAATTTGTTGGTAGATATCTGGTTAAATTAAAAATACTTACAAATGATTGTAGGCTAAAATAGCCACAACAGCTGTGAGTATGTACCAGTGAGAAACTGAGTTTAACACCGAGCTCAATAAAGTTTGTAATTGTAATATTGCCATCACTTAATAATTAATTAATAAAATATTTTTATAAAATTATTATTGTTGTTAAAAAACATATAATTAAATTAATATTCAATATTGCCAAACATGCTCAGTATTTATATTAATTGGAAAATATAATGCACCTTACTAAATTTCACCCAAAGTACCTAATGTTCAATTGCATGTTTGTTAGTTAACTCGTGAATAACATTCAGCTAAACTAATAAAGCAATTAATATGTGTTTTTATCTAATATATAATATAAATAATTTTATAGATTAATTTTATCAATATACAATTGTAAAAATACACTGATTTATAATTGTATGCTGTATAAGTGCATTGGGGTTTTGGCAGTCGTTGTGATTTTTATATACTGTATGCTTGCTATAATAAACAGAATTTAATAATCTAGATTTAATGTACATCTACAATAGAGTACAGTTAAGTCCATACAGTTATCATTTTGACATTTTATAATTAATAATCCAAAGGTTTTGTAATAAAAAATTATAACTTTTATACTTGAAATAATATTTTTAAAATTGTTGAATGTCTAAAAAATTGTCTAAAAACACTTATTTTGACATAAACATTTTACATAATAAAACTATGTTTGTATCTTTTGTAAACGCATTTAATTTTTAATACTTGATCAAATTGCAATAATTTTAATTAACTTTCAAATTATGATAAATAATATATTAGTAAAAAATAATATTTAAAATTAATTTATATTATAAAGCTTAATTAAAGAGTAAAAATACTAAATTATTACTGCCTTTACAATATTAATTAATAATTAGATAACAGTAAAATAAGATTTAATTTGCTTGGTGCTTTCAACTCTTTAAATTTAATTAGGTAAGTTAATTTATATTACAAATTATAACTAATTTTATATTGTCTGAGCAGTTTATACTAACCTACAAACAGATTATGCTATCAGTGTTTCGTGTTTATGATCATATTATGAAATATTTAATTACTTTGTAAAGCAATTACAAAATATATGTTTTAAATAAACTTATAATTATTATATTAATATAAATATAGTATCTTGTTATTTATTTATAATGCTTTTAAATCACTAATTTAAATTAAAAATGAACACTTAAATTTATTAATGCAAAATAATTTGTTTATAATTAACTACAGTCCAAACTATGGATAAAATAATCATGAGCATTTAACGCTTTTTTACTCCCACCACAAGTCTCTTTGCTTGTAGACCATCGCGAGCCTTATTAAACACAACGGGCACATCAGTGTCTGTCACCCGATAAAACTTGTATTGTAAAGTCAATTTGACCAGGGCAAGTTTGGCCTCAAGCAGTGCTAAACGCATACCAATGCAATTACGGGGTCCGGAGCCGAACGGTAGGTATGTATAGGGTTTGATGTTATGGCGATTTTGGGGCAAAAACCTGTCGGGTTTGAAGGCAAACGGGTCGGGATAGTAATCCGGGTCGTGATGTATGGCATACACCGGCATCTCTACAATCACTCCCCTCTCGATCTTAAACTTTGATCCATCGGTATCTCTGGTCAACACCACGTCATCCATGGCCTCCCTCTCCAGTCTAAGTACTGGCGGATAATGTCGTAGGGTTTCCGATAAGACGGCGTCGAGGAGTGGGAGTCGGCAAAGGGTTTCGTAGTCTATGTCTGCCGTGTTTTCATTGAACGCCGCTTTGGTCTCCGCCACCAATTGGTCCTGAATATCGGGATTGAGTGCCAACTCATAGACACAATACGACAGAGCAGTTGATGTCGTCTCAAAAGCGGCGATAATAAAGAGGAAACATTGGGCGAGGATTTCATCTGTGGTTAACTTCTTCTCCACGACTCCACTCAACGCCTGTTTCTCTGCCATCAGTTCATCGACGCCTTCATTCACATCCTGTCCTTCGGCCGCAGCGCTGGCCTCCGGACCCGTTTTCACTGTCCGCTCGTTATTACTGTCCTCTCTCTCCACGTCTATCAGCAACTGTAGAAAATCGTTGTGTTTTTTACCCGATTTCTTGCGCTCAGACATCAAACGTTTGGTGACGTCAATGAAAAACATGACATCAGGACTCCCGGCAAACATAACCGCCTTATAAATCGGGTTTCGGGTCACAAACGTCGGTAATAGTGTTCCCAACAATATTTTCCACGGATTTCTATTGAAACAAGCGTTGGCTGTAGTTATAAACCGGTCGTTTGGGTCGGAATAGGTGTCCGTTTTGGTAGCAAAGGCTGTGCTGGCGATCACATCCATAGTGTAGGCGCCCATCAGTTGCTTTAACTCCACTTCGTTGAGACCGGCGGACACTTTTCGGTCCAAATCGGCCACAAATTCACGGCAACACTCGTTGATGAGTGGATACATGTGTTTGAGTTTACCAGAAGTGAATGTAGGGCTGGCTATGGCTCGGATCCGTTTCCAGTCGTCATCCCTCGAGTCAAACATATTCTTTCTGAAGACACCGCCCCCTCCGGGCGCTGGCCGTCGGTTACGGAAGTTGTGAAAGTTTTTCACCAGAATCTGTTTGATGAGCTCCGGCTCCGACACTATTAGGGCCGGCTTTCCCAGCATATGATATACTCTATTAGATTTTTAATAAGTTTTTTAAACAAATATTTTTAAAGTAATTTTTTATATAATATAATTACCCAATGAGTCGGCCGTAAGTCTTATACCACTCCATATCCACCCATGGCTTAGGCGTTAAGACATGACTTAACCAATTGCCTAAATATGGTATGGGTTTCGGACCCGAGATATTACGGTCCGACCAGTAATTCAGTATACGATACCATTTGCTATAATAAAACACAATTAATTATAAACATGTAACATGTTGCTTTAATTATTTAAATTAATTTATATGTGTATATTTATTTCCATAGTTTACTTACAAATAATTGTAAACTATTAAAGCTAAAATCGCTGCTACAAAATAGCAGACAGATTCTATGTTAAAAATTGAGCTTGTTAATAAATTCATTTTTAGTAATGCCAATACTTGTCAATTAATAGAAATAAATTACTTTTAAAATAGTTAATAAAATAAGTTAATAATTGATTAGGCTCAAATACTAGAACTATTTATATAATTTTGAAATCATTGTACTGTGTTTACACCAATATATTATTAAAGCATGTTAGTAAAATCACTTAATTATTTATTCAGCCCGTACAGCATAAAGTAATCATGTGATTGATACTGGTAGAGTGATCAATTTATACATATTAACAAGGGCAACTTTGAATTATTAACAGATAAATTCCCTGTATTCGTTTTAAGAAATGTTAATTATACTTGTTAAAATTATTAAACTAAATTAAAATTAATGAACAAAAAATAAGTTATAGTTTTTTAAATTTCATTTGATAGTAAAAAAAACTAAATAGTCTAAGGACTGTTGGACACGCTAGGTATTGAGTTAATTGTATGAAATGCTTGTATTGCAACTAATTTTATCATAGAAATGATAAAATATCCCATTATATCATAGACCTTTAAGTACAATACAGTACAGTTAAGTTCAGTAAAGTCTGCAAACTTATAGTGATTAAATATATAATATTTAAACTGATCAATACATTCATTTATTTAATGTTTTATATTTAAGCATGATATCGTAAATATAGCTACTAAAATTTATAATAAGAATAGTTCTAAATAATTCATAATATAACCCTCTGTCTCTTTCTCCCTCTCTCTCTCTCTCTCTCTCTCTCTCTCTCTCTAATTGTAAAATATTGTTAAAATTATATTAAAATTATCATAACTAATTAACAGCGATATTTATTAAAACATTATAATATAATTCATACAGTGTAAGTAATAAATAATTAATTTACTGATACAATAAAATAAATTAATATGTGTTTAGTTAACGCTTTTCAACGCCCACCACAAGTCTCTTTGCCTGTAACAGATCGCGACCCGCATTGAACACAACGGGCACATCAGTGTTGGGCACCGAATAGAAACGGAATTGTTGTATCATTTTGGCCAACACTAGTTTGGCCTCAAGTAATGCAAACCTCATGCCCAGGCAATTACGGGGTCCGGCGCCGAACGGCAGGTATGTATAGGGTTTGATGTTATGGCGATTTTCAGGCAAAAATCGGTCGGGTTTGAAGGCAAACGGGTCGGGATAGTGATCGGGGTCGTGATGTATGGCATACACCGGTATCTCTGCCATCACTCCCTTCTCGATCTTAACCTCTGACCCATCGCTCAGCACCACGTCCTCCATGGCCTCCCTCTCCAGCTTAAGAGTTGGCGGATAATTGCGAAGAGTTTCCGATATAACGGCGTCGAGGAGTGGGAGTCGGCAAAGGGTTTCGTAGTCTATGTCTGCCGTGTTTTTATTGAACGCCTCTTTGGTCTCCTTCACCAACAGGTCCTGAATATCGGGATTGAGTGCCAACTCATACGTACAGAACGACAGCGTTTGGGCCGTTGTCTCAAAGCCGGCCACAAATACGAGGAAACATTGGGCGAGGATTTCATTTTCGGTTAACTTCTTCTCCACGACTCCACTCAACGCCTGTCTCTCTGCCATTAGTTCGTCGACGCCTTCGCTCGAGTGGTGTCCAGACATAGCATCGCCGGCACCGGTAGTCGTGTTGTCCTCTCTCTCCGCATCCATAAGCAGTTGCAGGAAATCATTGTATTTTTTGCCCGACTTTTTGCGCTCAGCCATCAATTGTGTGGTGACGTTGATTAAAAACATTACGTCCGACATTGTTGTGTCATTTCTGGCATTTGTAACAACGCTATACATCCATGAAGTGGTTATAAATGTCGGTAAAATCATTGACGCCATTACTTTCCACGGGTTTTGGTTAAACACATGGTTTGCCGCAGTAATGAACCGATTGTTTGGCTCGTAATAGGTGTTGGTTTTAGTGCCAAACGCACAGCTGGCGATCACATCCATAGTAAAAGCGCCCATCACTTGCTTTAAGTCCACTTCCCGTCGACCGGTGGACACGTCTGTGTGAAGTGCGGCCAAGAAGTCACGGCAACACTCGTTGATGAGTGGATACATGCGCTTAAGTTTGGCTGAAGTGAATGTAGGGCTGGCTATGGCTCGGATCCGTTTCCAGTCGTCATCTCTGGCGCTGAACATAATCTTCGAGAAGATAGGACTCGTACTCAACGCCGGCTTTCGGTTACGGAATTTGTAAAAATATTTCACTAGAATCTGTTTGATGAGCACCGGGTCCGCCACCGATAGGGCCGGCTTTCCCAGCATTGCATATAAACTACAGACAATTAGTTAATAATAACATTTTAAACACATTTTTAGGTAATGTTTTTGTTTAAAATAATTACCCAAAGAGTCGGCCGTAAGTCTTATACCACTCCATCTCAACCACTGGTCTCGGCCTCAGGACATGACTTAATCTGTTGCCCACATATGGTAAGGGTTTCGGACCCGAGATATTACGGTCCGACCAGTAATTCAGTATACGATACCATTTGCTGTAATTAAAATACATACAACATTACAAATGGTTAAATTTATTAATTACTTTATAGTGATAAATATAAACATTACATAATATAAAGTGCATGTCAAATGCATATACTTTTAAATGCTGTTTAACATACTTACAAATGAATGTAGGCTATAATAGCCAGAAATGCTGCCAATAAATACCACATTATTTATAAATTAATTAATATAAAATGTAATTTAAAAAACTATTTGTTACAATATTAACATTATATTTTGTTCACAATTAAAATGTTAAATTTATTATGTATTTATAATAATTGCAATTGAATGTACTCGCTAGATTAATATACAGTAATTATTACCATGTCACAATGAAATACATCACATTATCAATAGGTTATATTCGATAATATAAGAGTTACTTTAACATTGATTTTATTTTATTACATAATTTTTACACATATAATTGTATGACACAAATAATATTATCAAATTATGGTGGATTAAATAAATAACATTTTATATACAGTACACAACACTTGCTATACATACTTTACATGGCATACATATACAATACATTTTTTACGGTACAGCGCACATTATCAAGGTCCAATAACTTATCCTTATCAAATCACTTGAAAACGGTTAATTAACGTATTTTAATTATTACAACTATTTAAAAACATTGCAATAACGTTTGCGGCTAGTCATGCAAAAGTAATATTGTATAACTTAATTAAATAATTTATTATCAAAATTATGTACAGTATTATTAGTCTAACTATATTTACATTAAATATTTAATCAGCAAATTATTTTAAAATTATTCTCAAGCAAAGAAAACTCTAGTATTTTTCCACATAAACATTGACCTTGCAACTTTTATTAACAAAACATATTATTTATTTAAAGTTATTGAAAAATTATTTTATATTTAATTTAATAGAAATAGATTTTAGCCTAAATTTTTTCCTTTTCTAATAAATAAACAAATATAAAATTTGAATAAATAATAATTTTTAATACGATACACAATCAATTGGTTGACAAAATAAACATAATAAAAAAATGTAAAGTATAATTTTTTATTTTAATAAATTAAAAAAGTATTTTGCTAATAATTTTAAACCTCTACCGTTTAGATACGCCCACCACAAGCCTTTTGGCCTGTAAATTATCACGAGCTTTATTGAAAATAACGGGCACATCGGTGTTGGGCACCCGATAGACCCGGAATTGTTGTATCATTTGGACCAAAGCTAATTTGACCTCAAGTAATGCAAAGCGCATACCAATGCAATTACGGGGTCCGGAGCCGAACGGTAGGTATGTATAGGGTTTGATGTTATGACGATTTTCAGGTAAAAACCGGTCGGGTTTGAAGGCAAACGGGTCGGGATAGTAGTCCGGGTCGTGATGTATAGCGTAAACAGGGATTTGGGTTAATATCCCTTTTTCAATTTTTAAATCAAACCCATCGCTACCAGCGCTCAATACCACGTCCTCCATGGCCTCCCTCTCAAGCCTAACAAATGGCGTATAATGTCGTAGAGTTTCCGATATAACGGCGTCGAGGAGTGGGAGTCGGCAAAGGGTTTCGTAGTCTATGTCTGCCGTGTTTTCATTGAACGCCTCTTTGGTCTCCGCCACCAACAGGTCCTGAATATCGGGATTGAGTGCCAACTCATAGA